>CM032623.1:55583942-55700879 GCA_019097785.1 Fraxinus excelsior | reverse complement strand
CCTTGTATCTTTCAATGCTTCCATCTGCCTTATACTTCACTTTGAATACCCATTTGCAGCCAATAGGTCTCTTGTTAGGGGGAAGATCTGTCACAACCCAAGTGTTATTCATCTCTAAAGCAGCAATTTCATTATTCATGGCTTTACACCAGTCAGTTGAGGCTAGTGCTTCTTGGTATGATTTAGGTTCAGTGTGTGTAGTTATGGAGGTTATGAAGGCTTTGTGTTTGTCTGATAATTTATGGTTTGATATGGTAGTACTTAGAGGAAAAAAATTACCTGGAGTGTGAAGGCCTTTGTCCCTTTCCAATTCCTGCGATGGGTGAAATGAGGCTTGCTGACATATATATTCCTTCAGATAAGCAGGTGTCTTTTTGACTCTTGAGGATGTACGTGTTGGTTGGTGATTAATTATGGTGTTATCAGGTGACTCTTGTTGAGGTTCTTGAGAGTAAGATGATAAAGGGGACTCTACAGGATAGTTGTTCGATTCATGGATATAATCAATATCATCATTACAAGCTCCATCTGTTATCAGTTCATCAGTGGTATTAATAGGAGAAGAATGGATAGTTCTATCTTCCATCATTTCATCAGTGATAAAGGAGGGATGAGTATGGTGTTCAACTTCAGAAACATTGGGATTGGATTCTGAAGATCTCATGTTATTACTTTCAGATTCACCACAGTTCTTGTAAGGAAATTGGTCCTCATAGAACATAACATTTCTGGAGATGAAGATCTTTTTGGATTCAAAATCAAGAAGTTTGTATCCCTTTATTCCAAAGGGGTATCCTAAAAAAATGCATTTCCTTGCTCTTGGTTCGAACTTAGTTCTGTGACTTGCTAGTGTTGTGGCGAAAGCAAGGCATCCAAAATTTCTAAGATGTGAATAGCTTGGCTTGTGTTTAAATAAGAGCTCAAAAGGAGTCTTATTTTGGAGCAAAAATGAAGGTGTTCTGTTTATCAGATAGACGGCCGTAAGGACACAATCATTCCAGTATTTCATGGGAATGGAACTTTGAATTTTTAAGGCTCTGGCAACATTGAGAATATGTTGATGTTTTCTCTCCACTATGGCATTTTGTTGTGGTGTTTCGACACACGTTTTCTGGTGGATAATACCATTTTTATGATAGTATTCCTTCATTTCAAATTCCCCTCCGTTGTCTGTCCTAATAACCTTAATTTTAGTCTGAAATTGGGTGTTAATAAGGGCACAAAAACCTTGCAAGGCTGCAGTAGCATCAGATTTTGCTTTTAACATGTAGACCCAAGTGCATCTACTAAAATCATCAACTATGGAAAGAAAATATTTCGATCCATCGTAACTAATTTTAGTGCAAGGACCCCAAAGGTCACAATGTATGAGATCAAAAATTTTATTTGATTTATGATGACTGATGGAGAAAGGTAGTTTATGCATTTTAGCCAAAGGACAGATAAGACACGGTTCCTTAACAAGTTTAGGATTGTGATCAACATTCAGAAAATCTAATCTAGAGTAGGAAGGATGCCCCAGCCTATAATGCCAGAGATCAAAATTTTTGTTTCTAGTGGATATAGTTGCAGACATAGGGGTTCTGTTTGAGATGGAAGAGAAAACTTCTGTTAGTGCTGTAGAAGGAACTTGAGACTGCACCAGATGATATAGTCCTTGCCTCATTTCACCCATTCCAGTCATTTTCAAGGTCGAAAGGTCCTGCACAAAGCATTTTTCAGGAAAAAATATTAGACAACAATTTGATGCTTTCGTTAACTCTCTAACAGATATGAGGTTGAATGTGAAGGATGGTACACAGAGAACGTTGTTTAAGATCAACTTCTCTGTGACCTTGACAGTCCCCGTGTGTGTGACATTAGCTATATTTCCATTTGGAAGGGAAACTGAGTAAGTTACTTTAGTTGGAGGGAAGCTATAAAATGAAGTGCAACAGACCATATGGTCTGTTGCTCCTGTGTCAATCACCCATGATGTGTTAAGACTCTTACTAGTTTTTGTACCATGGGCTGATAAGCAAGATATAATACCAGAAAGTTTGTGAGTTTGTGCGTCTGAAGGGGTGATGTTAGTGAGGGCTTTGTTATTTTGTGACTGTAATAAAGCCAGAATCTGAGCATGCTGCTCCTGGGTGAATGTCGTTTGATTACTGTCAGTATCTCCTTGTCCTTGCAAAGAAACTAGGCTAGCATAGGTGTTTCCCTTTCCATATAGCCTGTGTCCTGGAGGATATCCATGAACTTTGTAGCATTTTTCTACTGAATGTCCTGTCATGTGACAATGGTTGCAAAATGATTTGTTGGGATTGGCCTTAGTGCACCTTTCTAGTGAGTGTCCAGCCATCTTGCAGAAAGTGCAATAATACTTTCTCAAACCTTGCCTTGTCGAGCTGTAAGAGCCTCCTCTGGTTGCAAATGCCATAGAGTCTGGACCAGAAGTGTTCATTGAGATCTGCCTCCTTTTCTCCTCTTGCTGAATTATAGAGTAGACTTCATTCAAGGTAGGAAAAGGTTTGATCAGGAGGATTTGAGCCTTAATTGCCTTGTATGAGTCACTTAGGCCCATTAGGAACCTCATCACCCAGTCCCTCTGCTGGTTCTCGATGACTGTCTTAAAACCCCCACAGTTGCAGTTGGGGATGGATTCATAGTTCATTAATTCATCAAGAAGTGTTTTATACTTTGAGAAGTATATACTTACACTATCTTCTTCTTGCATCAGGGTAGCAATGGATTGTTTCACTTCATAGATCCGTGGGGCATTTTGCTGTCCCAGTTGATGCTCCAGGTCCAACCAGAGTTCACGGGCAGTGTCAGCATAGAGTGTTCGAGGCTTAATATCAGTAGATATAGTGTTTTGCAACCAAGCAATTACAATATCATTGCACCGTAGCCAATGTTCAATCAAAAAATTGTTGGAATCTCCTGGTTCAGATATGCTTCCATCAACGAACCCGAGTTTGTTTTTAATTCGAAGTGCTCTTTTAATAGATCTTGCCCAAGCATAATAGTTGGTGTTATCCAGTACATGAGTGACCAGTATGGCACCTGAGTTGTCGTTCCCACCAATGTAGTAAGGGCTGCTGGAATTGGTAGGATCATTAAGGTGAATATTTGATATTGAATTGGCGTTTGAATTTTGCTCAATGTTGGCATTCTGGTTTGTTGTTTCCACAGTGGTATTTTGATTATCAGCCATAGTTTGTGTCTCTGATACCATATAAGAAATGGAAGTGAAGAATGTATATGAAAACAAGCTGATTATGCAGCAGGAAAGCAGCTGAACTTTGTATTGAAAATAATAGAGTTGCAATGAATATTTTGTATATTGTTACCTTTCATTCACCTCTTACATCAATATATATACAGCAGGAAAGAATGATCTAGAACCATTACAAAAAAGATAACAAACTTGGCAGGAAATAAAACAACTATCTAACAAAGAATTTTACAGCAGAGCAAAAACAGAAAATGTGTCCTCCATGTGCATTTCTTGAATGGACGTTTCTGCCCCTCAGAATTCTCTCTTTTACTGATCATCAGGCTGATCCTTCTTCCTTCATTTTGCTTCATATTTCAATACTCCCCCGCAAGATGGAGAGTGGATATTAACAACTCCCATCTTGTCCATATGTTGATAAAACTGTGATGAACTTAATGACTTTGTTAAAATGTCAGCAACTTGGTAATTACTACTAAGGTGCTTAGTAACAACATTCCCTTCTTGAATCTTGTCCCTTATCAAGTGGCAATCCAGCTCAATGTGTTTAGTCCTTTCATGAAAAACTGGGTTTGCCGCTATGTGAAGAGCAGATTTGTTGTCACAGAATAGGTTAGCAGCTTGAGGATGTTCAATTTTCAAATCCTTGAATAAGTACCTAAGCCAAGTAAGTTCACAGCAAGCATTTGCCATTGCCCTGTACTCCGCTTCAGCTGAAGACCTGGATACTACACTTTGCTTCTTTGATTTCCAAGAAATTAATGACTTTCCAAGCATTACACAATATCCTGTGGTGCTCCTTCGTGTATCCTGGCAACCTCCCCAGTCCGAATCGCTAAAAGCATTAAGTTGTAGTTCTGAATTGATAGGAAATAGCAGGCCTTGCCCTGGAGCTCCCTTTATGTACCTTAATACTTTATTCGCAACTTTTAAATGTGAGGTTCGAGGGTCATTCATGAATTGGCTTAGTAGTTGCACTGAGTATGATAGGTCTGGTCTTGTGATTGTTAAATATAACAATCTCCCAACAAGTCTCCTATACAAAGTAGGATCAGTGAGCCTTTCTCCATCTGTCTTGGACAATTTCACGTTCTGATCTAAAGGGATTTTTGTTGGCACGCACCCTATTGTTCCAGAATCTGATAGAATATCCAGAGCATACTTTCGTTGATTGATATGAATACCTTTATCAGACCTTGCCACTTCAATTCCCAGAAAATACTTCAATGTCCCCAGGTCTTTGATCTTGAATCTGTCATTGAGTATGCCCTTAAGTGAGTTGATGATGCCCATGTCATTGCTGGCTATAATTATATCGTCCACATAGACAAGAATGGCAGTGAATGAACCCTTATTAGCCTTTGTAAATAGGCTGTAATCTGCCCTTGATTGAGTGAAATCCTGCTCAATAATGAAGGTTGAAAGTTTGGAGTACCATTGTCTAGATGCTTGCTTAAGCACATATATACTTTTTGACAGCTTGCACACTTTTGAATTCCCTGCATCTGGATGGTTAGGAGGCATATCCATGTATACTTCCTCATCTAGATCTCCATGCAAAAATGCATTATTTACATCAAATTGATGTAAATACCATCCCTTTATTGCTGCAATGGCAAGTAAGGTCCTAACCGTCACCATCTTTGCCACAGGTGAAAAGGTTTCATGGTAGTCTAAACCTTCTTGCTGTGTATACCCCTGTGCCACGAGTCTAGCCTTGTATCTTTCAATGCTTCCATCTGCCTTATACTTCACTTTGAATACCCATTTGCAGCCAATAGGTCTCTTGTTAGGGGGAAGATCTGTCACAGCCCAAGTGTTATTCATCTCTAAAGCAGCAATTTCATTATTCATGGCTTTACACCAGTCAGTTGAGGCTAGTGCTTCTTGGTATGATTTAGGTTCAGTGTGTGTAGTTATGGAGGTTATGAAGGCTTTGTGTTTGTCTGATAATTTATGGTTTGATATGGTAGTACTTAGAGGAAAAAAATTACCTGGAGTGTGAAGGCCTTTGTCCCTTTCCAATTCCTGCGATGGGTGAAATGAGGCTTGCTGACATATATATTCCTTCAGATAAGCAGGTGTCTTTTTGACTCTTGAGGATGTACGTGTTGGTTGGTGATTAATTATGGTGTTATCAGGTGACTCTTGTTGAGGTTCTTGAGAGTAAGATGATAAAGGGGACTCTACAGGATAGTTGTTCGATTCATGGATATAATCAATATCATCATTACAAGCTCCATCTGTTATCAGTTCATCAGTGGTATTAATAGGAGAAGAATGGATAGTTCTATCTTCCATCATTTCATCAGTGATAAAGGAGGGATGAGTATGGTGTTCAACTTCAGAAACATTGGGATTGGATTCTGAAGATCTCATGTTATTACTTTCAGATTCACCACAGTTCTTGTAAGGAAATTGGTCCTCATAGAACATAACATTTCTGGAGATGAAGATCTTTTTGGATTCAAAATCAAGAAGTTTGTATCCCTTTATTCCAAAGGGGTATCCTAAAAAAATGCATTTCCTTGCTCTTGGTTCGAACTTAGTTCTGTGACTTGCTAGTGTTGTGGCGAAAGCAAGGCATCCAAAATTTCTAAGATGTGAATAGCTTGGCTTGTGTTTAAATAAGAGCTCAAAAGGAGTCTTATTTTGGAGCAAAAATGAAGGTGTTCTGTTTATCAGATAGACGGCCGTAAGGACACAATCATTCCAGTATTTCATGGGAATGGAACTTTGAATTTTTAAGGCTCTGGCAACATTGAGAATATGTTGATGTTTTCTCTCCACTATGGCATTTTGTTGTGGTGTTTCGACACACGTTTTCTGGTGGATAATACCATTTTTATGATAGTATTCCTTCATTTCAAATTCCCCTCCGTTGTCTGTCCTAATAACCTTAATTTTAGTCTGAAATTGGGTGTTAATAAGGGCACAAAAACCTTGCAAGGCTGCAGTAGCATCAGATTTTGCTTTTAACATGTAGACCCAAGTGCATCTACTAAAATCATCAACTATGGAAAGAAAATATTTCGATCCATCGTAACTAATTTTAGTGCAAGGACCCCAAAGGTCACAATGTATGAGATCAAAAATTTTATTTGATTTATGATGACTGATGGAGAAAGGTAGTTTATGCATTTTAGCCAAAGGACAGATAAGACACGGTTCCTTAACAAGTTTAGGATTGTGATCAACATTCAGAAAATCTAATCTAGAGTAGGAAGGATGCCCCAGCCTATAATGCCAGAGATCAAAATTTTTGTTTCTAGTGGATATAGTTGCAGACATAGGGGTTCTGTTTGAGATGGAAGAGAAAACTTCTGTTAGTGCTGTAGAAGGAACTTGAGACTGCACCAGATGATATAGTCCTTGCCTCATTTCACCCATTCCAGTCATTTTCAAGGTCGAAAGGTCCTGCACAAAGCATTTTTCAGGAAAAAATATTAGACAACAATTTGATGCTTTCGTTAACTCTCTAACAGATATGAGGTTGAATGTGAAGGATGGTACACAGAGAACGTTGTTTAAGATCAACTTCTCTGTGACCTTGACAGTCCCCGTGTGTGTGACATTAGCTATATTTCCATTTGGAAGGGAAACTGAGTAAGTTACTTTAGTTGGAGGGAAGCTATAAAATGAAGTGCAACAGACCATATGGTCTGTTGCTCCTGTGTCAATCACCCATGATGTGTTAAGACTCTTACTAGTTTTTGTACCATGGGCTGATAAGCAAGATATAATACCAGAAAGTTTGTGAGTTTGTGCGTCTGAAGGGGTGATGTTAGTGAGGGCTTTGTTATTTTGTGACTGTAATAAAGCCAGAATCTGAGCATGCTGCTCCTGGGTGAATGTCGTTTGATTACTGTCAGTATCTCCTTGTCCTTGCAAAGAAACTAGGCTAGCATAGGTGTTTCCCTTTCCATATAGCCTGTGTCCTGGAGGATATCCATGAACTTTGTAGCATTTTTCTACTGAATGTCCTGTCATGTGACAATGGTTGCAAAATGATTTGTTGGGATTGGCCTTAGTGCACCTTTCTAGTGAGTGTCCAGCCATCTTGCAGAAAGTGCAATAATACTTTCTCAAACCTTGCCTTGTCGAGCTGTAAGAGCCTCCTCTGGTTGCAAATGCCATAGAGTCTGGACCAGAAGTGTTCATTGAGATCTGCCTCCTTTTCTCCTCTTGCTGAATTATAGAGTAGACTTCATTCAAGGTAGGAAAAGGTTTGATCAGGAGGATTTGAGCCTTAATTGCCTTGTATGAGTCACTTAGGCCCATTAGGAACCTCATCACCCAGTCCCTCTGCTGGTTCTCGATGACTGTCTTAAAACCCCCACAGTTGCAGTTGGGGATGGATTCATAGTTCATTAATTCATCAAGAAGTGTTTTATACTTTGAGAAGTATATACTTACACTATCTTCTTCTTGCATCAGGGTAGCAATGGATTGTTTCACTTCATAGATCCGTGGGGCATTTTGCTGTCCCAGTTGATGCTCCAGGTCCAACCAGAGTTCACGGGCAGTGTCAGCATAGAGTGTTCGAGGCTTAATATCAGTAGATATAGTGTTTTGCAACCAAGCAATTACAATATCATTGCACCGTAGCCAATGTTCAATCAAAAAATTGTTGGAATCTCCTGGTTCAGATATGCTTCCATCAACGAACCCGAGTTTGTTTTTAATTCGAAGTGCTCTTTTAATAGATCTTGCCCAAGCATAATAGTTGGTGTTATCCAGTACATGAGTGACCAGTATGGCACCTGAGTTGTCGTTCCCACCAATGTAGTAAGGGCTGCTGGAATTGGTAGGATCATTAAGGTGAATATTTGATATTGAATTGGCGTTTGAATTTTGCTCAATGTTGGCATTCTGGTTTGTTGTTTCCACAGTGGTATTTTGATTATCAGCCATAGTTTGTGTCTCTGATACCATATAAGAAATGGAAGTGAAGAATGTATATGAAAACAAGCTGATTATGCAGCAGGAAAGCAGCTGAACTTTGTATTGAAAATAATAGAGTTGCAATGAATATTTTGTATATTGTTACCTTTCATTCACCTCTTACATCAATATATATACAGCAGGAAAGAATGATCTAGAACCATTACAAAAAAGATAACAAACTTGGCAGGAAATAAAACAACTATCTAACAAAGAATTTTACAGCAGAGCAAAAACAGAAAATGTGTCCTCCATGTGCATTTCTTGAATGGACGTTTCTGCCCCTCAGAATTCTCTCTTTTACTGATCATCAGGCTGATCCTTCTTCCTTCATTTTGCTTCATATTTCAATAGTATGCTTATATATAAAACTGTAAACACAATCAAACGCGAAAATTTGGACTATCGAATTACCTCCAGCCATTGTTGACATCAAATTTGGACTATCGAATTACGTAGCAGCTGTTCTACGAGTTTGGGAGCTTCCAATGCCTTGTTCCAGCCTATGAATGATGGCGTAGTATAAATGAGTAGACGGAATGACATTAGGGACCCAAACAATTTTCTTTTATAGACTCGGTTCATCACACATTATTTCCCGTAATTCAGTAATTGTAGAAATTATGAACTATTCACACCAACATCTAAATTGGCCAGACTTAACATTAGAAGTGCAAATCATAGATTAATGAAAGGTTTAGGCCATACACGGTTTTCCTTAATTAGAATGGAAAATTTGTACAGCATATTCATAGAGAAAAACCCTCGAATCCATGAGTGAGTACTGCTGATTTAGTGCAATGGAGGAACACAAATATCTGTCTAGCCCTCCTGGCAAATTCCAGTTGATATCCCAAATTCCCAATACCTGTATATATGTTCTATCCATTAAAGTACGTAGTTAAGTAATATTATAACTAATTTTCCTTATTGTCTGGTGGTGTTTATTATTCCGTGTGTCTATGTATGCATTTGGAATTGATTGCAGTGTAGTTTGTCGGTAGTATCTTTGTTGGGGGTTCGAGTTTTTAATTCGTACTCATTTGTGTTCCTTTTTCCGTAAGTGAATTTTTTAATACGAAACCCAACTCTCACTAAAGAAGAGGGACTGCAGGGCTTAGCTTACGTAAGCTTTGGGTGATCAAAGTCACCTTTTTGTTTTTTTTTCAGAAAAACTTGGAAAAAGAAAAAGTGAGAGAAAGCGATTTTATATGCTGTTTCTTATCTTAAGACTGTAAAACATTTTCGATGGAATTCTTGTCATACTGCTAGAGAATAAGATATTTTTAATCTCTTTTGTAGCAAAATTAAGAATGTTTTCGTTGACAATGCTACCTTGACATCAAATCCAATTTCTGAATTTGAAGTTGAAAGCTTTTCTTGTTGAGCCGAAAAGTGAGGACCTTCAATAAAAACGTACTGTTAAAGAACAAAGCAATTATGGAAAGATGGCGCACATTTTGAGTCGAATACAAAAACAAAAGATTTAATAAAGTTGAATATGTGGAGTGACACTATATCGTCAGAGTGTGACAAGTAACGAACGTGCGATGAAAGAGAATAAATATGACATGATATTGGGAGATATTTAGCTTGTGTTTGACACCCATTTTGGAAAAAAATAAATTCTGGAATAGTGATTGATGGAAGAATATGTGGTTAAAAAGTAAGAAGAATTTTTTGGTTTATGTGTAATATTATTTTATTGATAGAATGTGTGGTTAAAATGAAGAAAGAAAAAGAAAAATGAGAAATAGAATGAGTTTCAAACAAGGGCTTAATAACGTAGGTCTTGCACTGTTTCTCAATTTTATCCAATTTTAGGCTACAAGCCTACAATAAGAGTTCCAAAGAAAGAAAAAAATAAAAAATAAAAAAAATCCTTTTTAATGCGTCTTCAAGTCGCATCCTCTTTACCAAACAGAGAGAGAATTGGGTAACTGAAAATCTCAGCACCACTCACTGAGGATGGGCATCGATTCACCGAAGAAAACCTCATCCACCCACTACATCCCACCAAACATTTCCAATCTTATATATTATTTTACCATTATAATATCATATTACCTGTTACACACATATATACTCGAGAAAATATATATATCAGTGCTAAAGATTCTGAATTAGGTTCCAAGAAAACCAATTTCAAGAAAAAGGAACCCTTTTAGCTTTTGATTCAGTAAGCGTTCTTGAATCTCTTGTTTGAATATTTTCGTACAAGCATTTTATTATTCTTATTTTGAATGCTCGCAATTGCATCAAGTTTTTTGTATTTTTTGCTGCTCTTCTTTCGTTCTGGTATTAGAGATCTATTTGTATGAATCTCATGGGAAATAGTATTGGGATCTGGGTTGGGAATGACGTTTGAATTGGGTTCTACATGTTATTTAATTTAAAAGTCCTTTTATATATATGAGAAAGGATTTTGATTCTCTCTGTCTATGATGAATGGCAGAAAATGTGTACATATTTGAACTATCAATTCTATGTTCTAACTACACATTGAGCCAAATGCTAAAAGTTACTAGTACATTTTGTCACCTTTGAAGAGGTTTTGGTCCTCTACATTTTGCTCGATGGGTTTAAATTTTAAAAACGAATAACCATTCCAAACCTTGATTCCAGATTTATTCTAGCTCCAGAATTAGTTTATACACATGTGAGTATGTGACATGTATTAAGTTTCCGTACATATATAAAGGAGTTTCTAGATGCCTATTTCCGGTCAGACACAGATTGAGAGGTGTAAGATCATTGTTCTAATATTCTTCTTTATAGTGAAAGTCATTTATCGACAAGTTGAGGTAGTATCACGTTGCGGATGAATCACTGAAATTTGTGGGTTTGCTTGTGTGCATTTCTGATTTCGTCTCTTACTTTTGCTCTCTTGAGGGATGTTAACGTGATGCCTTTACCAGATATATACAAAGATGAGGGGAGGGGGACTGTGGCAACTTGGTCAATCAATTACTCGTCAATTATCCCAGGCTAATAAGAAGACTATCACCCGTCGATGCTTTGCATCTGAAACTGATCTGAAGAAGACAGTTCTGTATGACTTCCATGTTGCCAATGGGGGAAAGATGGTTCCTTTTGCTGGCTGGAGTATGCCAATCCAGTACAAGGACTCAATTATGGACTCCACCTTAAACTGTAGGGAGAATGGTAGCCTTTTTGATGTTTCTCATATGTGTGGTTTAAGTCTCAAAGGGAAGGACTGCATACCGTTTCTTGAAAAGCTAGTGGTTGCCGATGTTGCTGGTCTTGCACCCGGCACAGGGTCTTTGACAGTTTTCACAAATGAGAAGGGAGGTGCAATTGACGATTCGGTGATAACTAAGGTGACAGATGACCACATATACTTGGTTGTTAATGCAGGATGCAGAGACAAAGATCTTGCCCATATTGAGGAACATATGAAGTCATTCACATCGAAAGGTGGTGATGTCTCTTGGCACATCCATGATGAGCGGTCCCTTTTGGCCCTCCAGGTCTGTTTGTCACAATCCTGTCCCTAAGCCCCTGTTTTAGCCCCGTTCTCATTTTCATTCTTCTACTCATTTTCAACGATACATTCTTTAATAAAATAATATTTTCTATCACATCAATAACTTTTCCTTCTTTTTCAACCACATATTCACCATCATATAACCCTGAGGGGTTGCTCTATTTGTCAGACATTGGGCTTGCTCCCCAATGGTCACCAGTTCGAGTCCCCTCATGGCCACTGAGGTGAGTATCTATCGTAAACTTTAGGGCCACATGGGATTAATCGAGGTGCGCGCAAGCTGGCGCGGACGTCCACGGTTATAAAAAAAATATTCACCATCACATCACAGAAAAAATGCACTCTCCCCTAAAAAATGTGCACCAAACACACTTAAGTGTCCTTCATGAGGTTTTTCTTCTTTAATAAATGTGTAGGTTATGGACAATAAGAAATTAAGGCTGTGTTTGAGCCACATTATTTTGGAAGAATGTATTCTGGATTAGTAGATTGATGGAAAATGTGTGGTTGAAAAATAAGGAAAAGTTGCTGATGTGATGAAAAATGTTATTTTATTGAATAATGTGTGGTTGAAAATGAGTAGAAGAATGAAAATGAAAATTTTAATGTGTAGCATACAGGGGCTAAGAGTAAAACTCGATGTCTACTTTTCTGATCCATGCTCTATGCATTGTTTTGTCTATTGAAATTAATTGTCACCTGTTGCTTATCAAGTGAAGATATTTTGTTCTGTTCGATTTTCTTTAGGTTGGTTTAATTTTTCTCATAGTTGTGTCTGTTGTTTTTCTATTCTTGTGTATTTTCGTTGGGTGCGTGTTGGAGGAGGCGTATATGCGTGTGTGTGTGTGTTAAGGAGGTATTTTCAAGAATGGTGAGTGAAGGGAGACACTAATGTATTTAGCTCGTTATGTTAAGATCTGGTGCTTATACAACATCTCTTCATGTCTGGTGCAGGGTCCCCTTGCGGCCCCCGTTCTACAGCACCTGACAAAAGATGATTTGAGTAAGATTTACTTCAGCGACTTTCGGATCTTGGATATAAATGGTGTGCCCTGCTACCTTACAAGAACCGGGTATGTTATGAGAACTTAGCTGACAGTATGCAAACAGTATCCTCTTCCTCTAAACAAGGATATGTAGAGAAATGTACTAGACAACGAAAGGATTATCAAGTACTATGTCAAAATAAGAATTCCGAGTTTTTTCTTTACAGAGAGTTCTAAAGACGTCATGGGAGTGTCGATTAGATTGTCTAATTATATATCTTTGCTTTTCACGTTTCTTCAAGACTTTCACAATGTTCAGAAGTTAATTTTATGCCAGGCCTTACTTTTTGTAGTATATCCGGCGGGTAGGACTAGATAGTAGTATACCGTACTAAGATTATATTGTTCAGTTCTGTCAAATGCAGTTCACGTTTGAAACTTGCTGTGGGAACGACATTACAAACCTAACTTTATGAACTTTCAGGTATACAGGTGAAGACGGCTTTGAAATTTCAGTTCCTTCAGAGCATGCTGTTGATCTTGCAAAAGCCATTCTGGAGAAATCTGAAGGTAAGGTACGGTTGACAGGTTTAGGTGCCCGAGACAGTCTTCGACTTGAAGCTGGGTTGTGCTTATATGGCAACGACATGGAGCAGCACACAACTCCAGTCGAGGCAGGACTTACATGGGCAATAGGGAAGAGAAGAAGGGCAGAAGGAGGTTTTCTCGGTGCTGAAGTAATACTCAAACAAATCGAAGAGGGCCCCAAAATAAGGCGAGTTGGTTTTTTCTCCTCAGGTCCACCAGCCAGAAGTCACAGTGAGGTTCAGGACGACAAAGGACAAAACATAGGAGAAGTCACCAGCGGAGGATTTAGCCCCTGCCTGA
This sequence comes from Fraxinus excelsior, assembly GCA_019097785.1. NCBI lineage: Eukaryota > Viridiplantae > Streptophyta > Magnoliopsida > Lamiales > Oleaceae > Fraxinus > Fraxinus excelsior. The sequence goes on along the minus strand of CM032623.1, from coordinate 55,687,333 downwards.
AGAAGAACATAGCCATGGGGTACGTAAAATCTGGACAGCACAAGGCGGGCACCAAAGTTAAGGTTGTGATTCGAGGAAAGTCCTATGAGGGATATGTCACGAAAATGCCTTTCGTACCCACAAAGTACTACAAGCCATCCTAATTTTATGTTGTTTCTTATAAGTTTTTTAGAATCCCCAACTTTCGCATTTACCTTTTCTTGGTGAACAACTGATTGTGTTTCAATCAAATATGATGGTTATGCTTGTGAATTTGCCTAGTTAATACGCGTACCATGTTTGAGTAATTGTCATTAGTGTAGCCGACCAAGAAAAACAGTATTCCCTCATTCCCATTTATATATGCTCACTTCCCTTATTTTCTTGTCTCAATTATATAGTCTTGTTTCTTTATTATGAATGTTTTGTTTTGTTCGTTTATTAATATACCATTATTTATTTACCACTTTCAATAATAATTTATTATTAGTTATTGATAAATAAATGAGAGTAAATTATGAAAGTTTTTGGCAAAAATTATTTTTTCAATAACATTAAATAAGATTTTTTAATCCGTGTGAAAAATAAAACAAATTGTGGATACAAAATTTGTCACGCACACGGCTTAAGAAGTATGCTTTCGCCATTACGTCATTATATGTTCACATTTACGCGTCCTCGAAGTTATATATTATGTCCGCATTAAATTTTTGGGGGTCCCATTTTTTGTAAATGATTAAGAACGAGCCTCATTTTTTTCCAATTTTTACCTCATTCTTCTTGGTTGTTGGACGGCTGCAACAGTGGCGCCTCTGACATTATTGCCTGAATGTGTACAGTTTCAAGAAAATATGGCTGATAAATTTTCAATAGGTCCAAACTACCCTTTTTTTAATGGTAAAGGAAATTAGAATGTGTACACTGTGTAGGATAATAATAGCTAGGTATTTTGGTAAATAGTGAATGACAAATTGGGTAGTTTAGTCCAACCCATTTTCAACACGGCTGCTTTACCCATAAATGCTCTAGCGCAAATCATGTAATTTCAAACGTGGGGCCCTCAAAAAGTGAAAATGAGAATGAAAAATTTGGAAAGAATGGGGCCAAACGGGAGCTTAAGATACACAATTTCTCCTAATTGAAAGATTTGGAGTCAAAGGTCTAGTCCACTTTCATGTAATTAGTCATTTATTAATTTTCTTAACAACAATTTTTATTTTATTCAGTACTATTTTATAACCAAATTTTGCCCTAGGTAAAACAATTTATTGCCTTCGTTCTCGACCTTTTTGCTCTGCCCAAGTAATAATTGGTGGTTAAATATCTCTTTTCCTATTTCGTAATAATACTAACAAATGAGTCTCCGTTTGATGCCCATTAATTTCTCTTTCTCATTCTTATTCTTCATTTCAACCACACATCCTCCAAATAAAATAATATTACACACAAATCAAAAACTTTTCATTACTTTTCCACCAAACATTCTCACATCAATCACTATTCCAAAATTTCTGTTCTCCTCAAAATGGGTTTCAAACGGGGGCAGAATGTTGACCTACAAAGCAAGATAATGGAAGAACTTTAGAAATTTGAATTTTGAGATTGAAAAGAAGCCAACGTTGAGTCTCAACAATGAATGTGATAGACGACGAGGTTGTGGTAGAGCCGTGGAGTTGAGGTCGATGTTCTTCTTCTTCTTCTTCTTCGTTTTTTATTTTATTCTTTTTTTAATCGCTTTTGAAAGAAGAATTTTTTTTCCTTTTTTTTTATTTATTTTTTGATTTACATACATGGTCACATACAAGTTGTGTGACACTTTGATGGACCGTCCATGCGGTGAAGACCAATGTACACCACCAATTCTTTACGGATTCATCAATTCGAGTTGACCCGTTTCCGGCCCCACCCGTTTAAATAAAAGGGTATGATTGGGAGTTCGGATCTTGCTTCTTGCATAGAGGAAATTGCAAAACCCTAATTCCCCCTCTCTTTCAGGTTTCATTTCTCTTAGCAATCTATACTTCGTCCTGAAATTCCAGCCCTGCAACATCTAATCTCACCTGTCCAAAAAAGTAGAGAGAAAATGATCCAATTACTCTTTACTCTGATACTTGCGGAGATGGCACTGATCGTGATCTTCGTGTTCAAAACGCCATTTAGGAAGTTGGCTATAGTGGGCCTGGACCGGGTCAAGAGGGGACGCGGCCCAATTGTGGTCAAGACTGTGGCGGGGACTATTTTTATAGTGATGGTGTCTAGCGGGTACAATGTGGTGGCGATCCATAGGCGTTGGATTGATGATGGTGACGTCAACACTACTGATCAGATTCTTCTTGCTAAGCATCTTCTTGAAGCTTCTCTCATGGGTAATAGTTCAAAAGATCTTGTTCTGTTTTCCAATTTAGTCCCTTTTTCTATGAAATCTGTTTTTTTTTGTAAAATTATGCTTCACTGCAAAACCTATATGTTATAAAGATTAGTTGTTGTTGTTTTTGTCTTGTGGTGGTAACTGTGAATTACCAGGTAATCGTGGCTATTTATTTTGAGTAATGCCATTTATCATCACCACCGAGACGTGGCAACTGTCCAATCTCATTATTTCATGTGCACTGCCACATCACCAATAATTTATCTCATAAATAACTATTCATTTATTTTTAATTGTGTGTTCTTGTTGTTTGTTTTGGAGTTAAATGTTTCTATTGTATAAGAATTTAGATTTATTATCCTAAAATTTTGACTTTCCTTGTAGAAGTTTCAGAATTAGGTTAATTTCTATTACACAATGACCGATTGGTCTGGATGTTTAAAACTATAAAAAGTGTGACTGGAAAAGATTAAGAAGCTTGGATTTGAGTGAATCTCATGGCATGTTATTGCATTTGATTCTTGAATAGAAAGCTTCTGAAAAGTTCTTGCGCTCTAGCACATCAACGTCATGTAATCTCCCTAGTAAAACTTGATTGGTTAGTTTAATTGTATTATTTTCCTTGGAATTTTAACTATATAGCGTGAATTTACAGGTTTGTATGCCCATATGGATTTTACCTTTCTCATTAATAGTTTATATATGTGGGAAAGCAATACATGTTTGCATTGAACAGTGTCCTAAATTTGTGTTCCATCTTTCATAGAACTTGTTTGGGTGTGCATATAAGTGCTTATATGTACCATTCCCGCTAATTTTTGTGGTTTAAAATAAACAAATTGTGGGCCTTGTGCAATAAGTGTGGCTCCCACTTTATGTACTTCTAGAAAAGCAACTTTTAAGCATGACCAAAACAGCACATAGTAAAAAGTAAAAACAAAATAATCATATTCATAATTTAACTATGTTACTGCAGCATAGGACATCTTCAGGCGAAAGTTCATTTGTATTCAATCACGTCCAAACTATTATTCAATCTCACGTTTTGGTAATTTGACTTGTTATAAACATCGTCATCTACTAGAGGAGACAAAGTACCACTAATGGTCTAATACTGGTGCCTAAATAATGACCTAAGAAATCTGTTTTGAGAGTATAGATTGCAGATGACATAGTAGATCAGGCTTAAACTCCAATTGATGTTTATTCCAAATCACACCTGAAGCTCTCGTTTCCAGCATCTCTATGGCAATAGTTGAGTAAATTGTTTTCCGTCAGATATGAGTTGGGTATAATGGTTTATATGTAGAGATTCATGAATACAAGCCTATATTGAATTTCAACTTGGCGACGAAGGATTATTTTGTATTTTACATTTGTGGGAATTAAGTTTTCCCTTTAAATCCAGTTAACGTGGAACTCGAGAAAGAAGATTTGTAAGCGTTATCACTATATTATCCTTTCATTGACTGAAATAAGGAAAATTATTGCATGCGAAAAATGTCTTTTACTTTGTTGATGAACACAATCTGAAATTTAAGCTTGTGCTATATTTATTCGCCAAAAAATGTATACAGTTGTATATTTATATGTAACCTCTTTACATTGAAGCATATTTTGATGCCCAATGCTCGTGTTCACGTCCTTTTGATTTGTAAAAATTGTTGCAGGGTTTTCTTTGTTCCTAGCATTTATGATTGATAGACTACATCATTATATCCGAGAACTTCGCATAAGAAGGAAGAGCATGGAAGCTGTAAAGAAACAGAACCGAGCTTTTGAGAATGGTAAGACTCCCGCATCTGAGGAAATCAAAGCCTTGGAACTAGAGAAGACTACATCGCATGAAAGGATTAAGCAGTTGGAGTCAAAGCTAGAGGAAAAGATTAAAGAGGCAAACTGTGCAGAAGCCAATGCTACAGCTTTAAAGAAACAATCAGAAGGATTTCTTCTTGAATATGATCGCCTGCTCGAAGAAAATCAGAACCTTCGAAGTCAGTTGCAATCTCTAGATCGAAAATTGTCACATTCCAATAGCAAAAAGGTTATTTAAAGAAACGTGTCTAGTGTTTTTCTTTATTATTCCAGATTTTGTGTGTTACGGTTAAAAGGTGGCTCTAAAAGGAAGAAAAAAGAACGTAGAAAGCGAAATACGTACATCCACTCTGATGGTTTGCTCAATTTTTTGTCCGAACAAAATTGCGATGTTATAGAATGGAGAAATATAGATAATTATTGGGAAAATTACTGTGCAATGTTGGTTCAATTGATCTTACTGGTTTTGTATCATAAATTGACAAATGAGGGTAGGATTGAGCTCTGAAAGATGGACCATTACTGAGTTGACAAATGGGCCTCTTTTATGGTTAATAAAGCAAAGAGTTCAAAACATGGGAGTAACTGGAGAAGAGTCTGGCCACCAGGCCCACCACCCCTGCTGAAACAATTCTCCGTTCCAAATGTTAGCCACAACTCTATAAAATTTACACTACCCGCTGTCCACTCCTCCATTCCCCACCCACCAAGCTTCTCTCCTCACCCATCCCATTCCCACCACCACCATTTCTGCAACCCACAATCACCATCACATGCCACTTGTTCTCGCCGCCAGGTTTGATCATTTTTTTTTTTCTTTTAAGCAGGCTCAGCTATAATGATGGACCTAATAATCCCATTTTTCAAAAGAAGAGTTCAACATGAGGGACGGAATGATAGAAAACTGAAAAGGATTATCGATCCAATACATTATCAAATCCTAAAATTCACAAACCATTCATGTTGAAATCAATGAGAACATATAAATAAAAGCGGAAGCGTGCCTCGATCCATAAATGTATGATTTTTCGTCTGAATGGGTTAGATCTTCCAATTGATTGGTGGTCTCCTCTTCAATTTTGCTTTCTATTGATGGGGATGTAGAGAAACTCAAGAAACCATCAACAATTGGAAACCACGACCTTATATAATCATAAGAGAATGAATGGTCATTATCTTTTAATTCCATGAAACCTAATACTCATTAGTCAAAATATAACTTTATTGGATCACTTTATTGACCAATATTTTTTAAATAATAGTACCACACATTTTAATATATTACGTGTGGCTCCATATATGTTAGAATTTTCCAACAATCTCCCACTAGGACATACGTGTAATCTTCAAATGTGAACAACCTTATGAGCTCAAAATTTTGCTATTATTATTATGGGTATTTCAAACAATTTCGTCAATCAGTCATATTGATATACGATCAAAGCGATTTTCGTCACATTTAACGTGATTAAATCCATCAATGGTCACGTACACCCATACAACCAAATGACATAGATTAATCGTGGGAGTGTAACATGAAAATTACATGTTATGTGATCTAAATATGTCTATTTCTAACTGGTCCAACTTTATTTTTTAAGTGAGATCAACCATAAACTTTAATCAGAGTGGAACTGAATTGAATACTTTATTTCAGAAATTAACTGAATATCTAATGGACAAAATATGTGTCTAAAACTGACATCTAAATACAAAATTCCACTAAACTGGCATATCATCAAAATATGCAACACCCATGTAAGCATTATGCTCATTAAAGACCTTGGGTGGTAGCCATTTAGCAAATGGATCCATGATTATGGAGTTTGTCCTAATATGCTTCATAGAAATCTAACTACTCTGATTTCTTTTTTTGACAACTGGGAACTTAATGCCTTTAGACTTTGATATCGTCATGTTCCCGTTGGAATACAAGACTAATATTGTCACATAATAACTTAAATGGTTTTTCAATTCCATCCAAAATATGCAGCCTAGTGACAATATTTTGCAATCATATTCCATGATCATAATCAGAATATCCAACTGTCTCCAATTGGTCTGATTTTTCTGAATGTGATTATGTAATCATTCGTTCTCTATAAATACTGAATAACCTCATGACTACTTTCCAAATTTTCATCTCAAATTTAGTTAAATATTTGTCTAGCATTCCAACAATGAATGATATTTCATTTTCTTTAAATTTATCCCTGAGGCATTAATTGAGATTAAACTTATCTCCCTTATCGATACAACTCTTTTGTGATAAACCTGAGTATAATTCTTTAAATATATCCGGATGTGTATAAACATGAGTATACATTAAATTCTCAATTACTAAAGCATAGAGAATTTTATGTATTTCATTTTCTTTAAATTTATCCCTGAGGCATTAATTGAGATTAAACTTGTCTCCATTATCGATACAACTCTTTTGTGATAACCCAAAAAATACACCAATAACGATTCTTGTGTATCTGTATCCTTAATACAAAAAATGTATCACCAAAATGTTTCATTTCAAAATTTCATGACTGGAATTTCTTGGTTTTGCGCAATAAGTTTATATCATTGCAGACAAGCAGTATGTCATCGACATACAATACTAAAAATGTGTTTACTCCCACTAAACTCGTGATATACACAATCATCAACTGAATTCATCTCAAAACCAAATGAGATAATTATTTGATAAAATTTGAGATACCATTTCGGGAAACCAACTTAAGCCATGATGAATTTTTTTAATTTGCAAACTATATTCTTTGGGTCACTTGACACAAAGTTTTCTGGTTGTACCATATAGATCGATTCATCAATGTCACCATTGAGAAACGCCGTCTTAACTTCCATCTAATGTAACTCAAGATCAAAATGCACAATAAGTACTATAATTGTCATGAAAGAGTCTTTCGTTGAAATTGGAGAGAAAATTTCTTTGTAGTAAATGTTTTCCTTTTGGGTAAAGCATTTAGCTACAAGACGAGCCTTATCTTTTCACATTACTATTCGAATCCCTTTTAGTTTTAAATATCCATTTGCGGTTGGTTTCGCACCTTCTGGTAATAGGACAAGATCCCAAACTTTATTGTCTTACATAGACTTATACTCCTTATTCATGGCATCAATCTACTTTTGAGAGTTATTCATTTGCATGACTTGATGAAAATTGATTGATCAGGTCCACTTTCACCAATCCATACCATCCTTACTTTCTTGGAGAAAGATTATAAAGTCATCTAAAATTGTCTTTCTCTATTTTATAGTGGACTTCTTTAATGACATTTGTTCTTGATGTTGTTGAGTTTGTTTTTCTAGAACAATCTATTGATTGTGTATAGGGGATTTTGTAATGTAGTATTGATCCGAAATTACTTCTTGAACAAGATCTGGAGCAAGAATTTGTCCCTAAACTTGATCATTATCAATTGCAACAGAAGGAATATATAAATATTCTTCATTTAAGACAAAATCATTAATCTTATAACCTTATCTCCCCCACAAACTCTACATCCTCAAGGAATCAAACATTTCCCTTTTCAAAAATTGACTTAATAGTGGGATCTTTTCAAAAATTTGTAACCCCTTAAAAATTGTTTTACTTGGAACTGTGTTGAGAATTTAAGCTACAGTCTTTAGTGCTTCTACCTAGAAAGATCCTGATGTACAGTGAAATGATTCCACATTCCATTAGGAATTTAGCAAAAGACACTGGGCGTTGTTCTCCTGATCTGTCATATCTATCATAGTATTCACCACTATGGTAAGATTTGAATTGTTGAATTCTTTTACCAAATTGATTTTCAATCTCACTTTTGTATGCCTTGAACATGTCCAGTATTTGGGATTCCTCATAGATGAGATATAGGTAGCCATAGTAAGAAAAATGCGTCTATGAACGTAATAAATTATTGTTGACCATTCCAAGAAGTCGAAGGGAATGGTCTACAGATATCTATATGAATTAGTTCCAAGACGTCTGAAGTCCTATTGGCACCTAATCTCATTTTGTTTGTTTATTTTCTCTTAATGCAATTAACATAAATACTTAAGTCTAGAAAAATTAAGGGAATCAATAAAAAGACCAAACTAACTATTTCAAATTGAACAAGAGAACTCAAATTTGTCCAATATAGAAATAGAAACCAATTTCATCCAAAAGACGGTACCGCAAATGCCTCTTTCAAATCCAAATAATAACCAGTCTTTAATGATAACCTAAAGCCCCTATAGCCTCAGTCTTAACTGATTTGCCATCTCTCCACATAGATGAATCTTTCAGCACCAATTAGTTTTCGCAGCTCAGACAACCCAGCATAGACACACTTATGTAAGTAGTGGTACCGAAGTTTATTCACCAAGTGTGTCTAGGTATTGACATTAAATTTACTTCAAAACAAACCAAAGTGAGAAGTGTACCATTCTTTACACACTAAGCGTGGTATTTAGTACAGTCTCTCTTCATATATCCCAGATTTTCACAAAAGTTACAGCTTAATTTATCATTTTCAGGCTTTTGTTGTTTATTTTAAACCGAACCGAATGCAGTTTTGTTATGCTTTATTACTTATCCTTAGAAGTATTTGTCAAGTGAGTAATGTGAGTTTTATTTTGCTTTAGCACTTTTTCTTCTTGCACACAATATGGAAATTAGCTCATTAAGAGTCCACTTTCCCCTTTTGACAGTTGTAACTGCCCTTAATTAACAGAATTATGCAGGAAGCGAGATCAATACCAAATGTAAGAGCAAGTCATCAGATAACTCGAGCTTTAGTCCCACAAGTTTAGAAGCAATATGAGACATCTCCATGATGTACTTCCTTATGTTTCTCTTGCCTTTACACTTTATAGAAATCAAGTTTTGCAAAAGCATGCTTGTTTCAGCCTTATCGTTTTTTTCCTGCAAAACGTTTCTCAATTTCAACAAGAAAATCATTAGCATTAGTTACTTCTTCAAATACCGCGCCTCCAAAGGCTTCCGAAATACCGCGCTTAATGATCATTAGACTCATTCGATTTGAGCGTTCTCACTTCTCAAAGTTCCTCTTTTCATCAGATGAACGAAAAACGAGTTTCTCAATCCGGAATGCAAGATCTAGATCCTTGTAGCCAAGAACAATTAATATGATCTCTTTCCAATCCTTGAAGTGTGCTCTATTTTGCACGGGAATAGAGTTGATGTTGACGATATTGCAGAAGTTGATGAATTAACTGAATACAGAACTTATTTCCAATTAACACGTTCACATTGGAATCTATATTAAACAATTAATTAATTCAAATAATGGTAAGTCTCATCTCAAGATACCCAACACATCATTAATATCAGGTCTCTGGACAATAATATTAATTTTAAGTGGTACTCTTGATGTGATGATTAAACATTGACAGTAACTCATGTCAAATAATAAACCCATCTTTGGATTGATTTATTATCCACGTGGAAACCTTATAATTGTCACACGTTTACCACCACAAGTGTGTATGTAATTCGACTAAATATTAACATTCCTTTGGGGCGGCACACACACTAATTTCTTCTAATATTCTAAGTTAATTAATTTCAACAAGAGGGTTTGCTTTGGCAACATATTGTTTTAATCAATTCACTTTCAAATATTATAGTCTCATAATGAGTTCTTTATACCAAAATTTGATAAGCAGAATACTTAATTTTATTTATTTTGAAACTTTAATGGCTTAAGGGTTAATTGAGATTTTGCTGGAGAATTCCCAAATTGGTTTCTTCAAATGGCTATCAATTTGTTGTGAAAATAAAATCCAATCCCACCCAGAAACCTTTCAAAGCCAATCAGATTCCTATGAGTTTGAAGCAAAGATTCAATTTCTAAAGAACAAGCTTCATCCGAATAGTTTAGTTTATGTTTTAGATAGCACTCCTGATTTGAACTCTTCAATAAAGCTATTTGAGATATCCAACAATTGTAAGAACTAATCAATAAAAAATGGCAGAAAATAAACAATCATAACCAACAATCCGGCCACAGGTTCCAAGTTCCATAAACCTGGGCATGAATGAACGTTTTTCTCTTTTCCGTGAAGCACAGTTCATAAAATCTTTATTTTAACTTCTCAAAGATTCAACAATACAGTGACTCTGATACCACTTGATAGAAAATTGAAAAGAATTATCGATCCAATACATTATCAAATCCTAAAATTCACAAACCCTTTTCATGCATACAAATCATTTATGTTGAAATCAATGAGATCATATAAATAAAAGCGGAAGCGTACCTCGATCCATGGATGTATAATTTTTCGCCTCAATGGGTTAGATCTTCCAATTGATTGGTGGTCTTTTCTTCAATTTTGCTTATATTGATGGGGATGTAGAGAAACTCGAGAAGTCACCAACAATTAGGGACTATGACCCCATATAACCATAAGATAATGAATGGTCATTATTTTTCATTTGTTTTAAATCGACCCCTTCATCAATCTAAAACAAAATTTTGATCTCTACACTTTAATTCCATGAAACCTAATACACATTAGTCAAAATATAACTTTATTGAATCACTTTAATTGACTAATATTCTTTAAATAATAACATCACACATTTTAATATATTGCGTGTAACACCATATAGGTTAGAATTTTCTAACACAGAAGCGCACGAAGAAGATGAAATGATAATGTTTTTAAATATAATTAACAAAATAGTAAATGAGATCATTTTCCTTCCTCCCCAATTTCATGTTGGAATCACGAGGTGGGAGTCATTGGTAAACATAGTTGTACGGTAGATTACGACTGTTACCCCCAACAAAAAAAGTCAGACGTGCAATTGTATTTCAAATATTTTAAGAAAAATTGTAATCGCGGTACCAAACTTTTCATTTACTAGTAGACTTGACCCAAACATTTCATTTGTACCACTCATGGTATCAAACATTTCAAAAATTCCTACATGAAGTCCAATATGATAGAATCCATTAGTTAAGCTGTCAGTTGACCATTGAAAAATTAATAATTTTGACCAACAAAGACTACAACATTTTAGCCAGATTACATTTTCCGTTCTAAAGATCAAAATCAAAATTATCTTCTTCTTCCCCAACACTCCCACCCTATCCCGCCTCAACACTAACTAAAACAAATTACAAACCTACCCAATCCAACGTCATTGCCATTGTCACTCTATCCACAAACACATGCATAGTCAATTTCTATTTTGTCAACGAAATCCCCAATTTCTGTGCATCTTCTTGCTCAAAACTTTCCATTATAGATGAATCGGTGGTTGGTTTCCATGCCAGCAGTTGCGCAAGGTCGTCAATAGTTTCCTGAGCCTTCTTTATTAGCTATTGTACACTGTACTCGGGTGCTCATAGCCAAGGCAGTCATGTGCATCATAGAACTAAAGGCAATATGTGTGACGGGGCGAACGCGACGATTGTTGGAATCAGTAGAAGAAAGCCTGAATAAATGATGGGAGAATTTATTATTATACTTTAAAGAGAAATGCTGGCTAATATATAGCCTTACATCAAACAGAAAGGGAAATAACAAACCACGATTCTACAGCCCTCAACTACAGACGTGGAGCCTGACTAAATCAAAACAGAAAACAACTTGCCCCTTAAGATTAGAACTTATTAAAACCACTATAACCTAAAAACAAGGAAATCCTAAGAGCTTTAACATCCTTCCTTAAACTGAATGCCACCAACATCAGTTTATCCCTGGATATACGCAGACACCCATGAGATCACGCATCTTTACGAACATCTCGAGCTTTAGTGGCTTTGTCAAAATATCTGCAATCTGCTCCCGAGTGGAACAGTGTACCAATTCAACAACTTCATCCTTAAAAAGATTTTGAAGAAAATGGAAACGCACATCGATATGTTTATTGCGACCATGCATGACTGGATTTTTTGACAGTTTATGGCTGAAAGGTTATCACAATAAACCACCGTTGGTTTGTTTTGACCATGATTAAGCTGCTCTAAAATCCTTCTTAGCCACACAGCTTGGCAAGCACCAGAAGCAGCGGCGATGAACTCAGCCTCTATAGTCGAAAGAGCAACAACTGGTTGTTTTTTTGAAGACCAAGAAACTGCACCAGAACTCAGAATAAAGACATAACTTGAAGTGCTCTTCCGATCATTTTGATCACTAGCGTAGTTACTGTTTGTGTAGCCAACAAGGTCCTCAGTTTCCCCCTTCTTGTAAAACAACCCAAAGTTGAATGTGCCCTTCACATACAGTAACACCCTATTCACTGCTTGCAAGTGAGTCTCGGTGGGTCGTTCCATGTATTTGCTAATTAAACTAACCACAAACATTAAATCAGGACGAGTGGCAGTCAAGTACATAAGGCTTCCCACCATCTATTTGTAAAGTGTCCCATCTATCCTTATTCCATCTTCATCATTAGTAAGCTTAAAATCGGGAACCATTGGATTGTGCACTGGATTGCACTGATCCATGTTGAACCTTTCCAAGACCTCCTCAGCATACTTCCGTTGACTGATTAATATACCATCCACCCTTTGCAACATTTCAATCCCAAGAAAATACCTCATCTTACCGAGGTCAGTCATGTCAAATTCGACCATCATGGATTTCTTGAAGTGCTCAAACATAATCTCATCATTATCAGTGAATATAAGGTCATCAACATAAAGACACACAATTAAAAATTTACCTCTGTCTGCCATTTTGATTAATAAAGTGTGCTCGTAGGAACACTTCTCAAAGCTTTCTTGAACAAAATAGGTCTCTATTCGACTGTACCGAGCCATTGGGGCTTGTTTAAGTCCATATAAAGCTTTTTTTAGTTAATATACCTTAGATTCTTGTCCCTTTTGTTCATATCCTGGTGGGTGGTCTAGAACACTTCTTTATCAATCCGCCCATGCAAAAACGCAAATTTAACGTATAATTGGTAGACAGTCCAGCTTTTCTGGGAAGCAAGTGAAATGACTACTCGAATGGTATCTAAGTGAGCTACTGGAGCAAACATCTCAGCATAATCAATTCCATACTGTTGACTATACCCTTTCGCCACGAGTCTTGCCTTATATTTGTCAACTTCCCCTTTCTCATTAAGTTTTGTTTTAAAAACCCCTTTCACTCCAATTGTTTTCACTCCAGGAGGCAGCTCGATGAGTTCTCATGTGTCATTCTTCACAATTGCTTTGATCTCAGCGTCCATGGCATGTCTCCATTTGGTACTCTTCACTGCCTCTTCATATGTTAATGGATCACAGCCAGAGAATAATGCTAAGTGTGCCATATCAATATTTTCTTCATCGGAAAAGTCCTGCCCACTTATATAATCTTGCATCCAACCAGGTGGTCTTCTAACCCGTCCTGCAGGAGAAGGGCTATCATCATTTGAAGATTCTTCACCTTCGGTTAAGCTACTTTGAACTGATCCATTGTTGTTCAGAGGAGTTTCAGGTGTGACACTTGCTTCAAGATCTTCTCCATGGTTGCCACTTGTCTCTGTAGTTACATCTTCTTCCCACTCCAAATCAATCATGATAGTTTCATTATGATTAGCATCCCAATTCTAACCTTGATCTTCCTCAAACACCACATCACGTTGTTCATCTAAAGTATGACGACTGATCCGCTACTCATGCACCAAGAGACTGCTTTGAAGCTGATCTATGGATAGGGTATCCAAATCATTAGATTCCTGGATCGATCATACAACATAGTCGTACTTTTGAGTCATGGATCTAAGGATCTTATCAATGATCACCACATCCTCCATCTTTTCACCGTGCATTCTCATCTTATTGGCTATGATGAGAGTTCTTGCAAAGTAATCATTAACTGTTTCCCCAGCTTTCATTTGCAGCACTTCGAACTCTCTGTGAAGAGCTTGGAGTTGTACACGCTTGACCCGTGCTGTCCCCTGATACTTTTGCTTCAAAGAGTCCAGATATGCTTTGATGTATCATTCTTCAATATCGTCTCCAGAATAGATCGATCAATGGCTTGGAACAGATAGTTCTTAGCCTTCAGGTCCTCAACTTTTGATCCTCAATTACCTTCCTTTGTTCCACATTGAGATCTATCCCTTCTGCTGCTGCAGGGATCCCAGTTTCAATCAAATTCCAGTATTCCTTTAAACGCAGAAAATTCTCCATAAGCATACTCCAATCAAACCTTGGAATAACAGGTTGCACAAAGCCGCTCTCACTGGCCATGGTTGTGCTCTCTCACGTTGGAGTTTGTGATACAAAATTTTGGTCACTCCTTGTGATGGCTATGATACCAGATGTTGGAATCAGTAGAAGAAAGCCTGAAAAACACACAAATGCTGGGAGAATTTCTTATTATATTTTAAAGAGAAATGATGGCTAATATAGAGCCTTACATCAAATAGAAAGGGAAATAACAAACCACAATTCTACAGCCCTCAACTACAGACGTGGAGCTTGACTAAATCAAAACAGAAAACAATTTGTCCCTTAAGATTAAAAATTATTAAAACCACTATAACCAAAAAACAAGGAAATCCTAAGAGCTTTAACAACGATCACTGGTCCTTTTGCGGTGATGAATTTTTTTTCTATCTTCGGTTGTGATTATATTTCTTCTAAACTTCCAAAAATTGATGGTTGATTTTACTGAAAAAACTCTCAAGATTGGTGAATTAGTGGTGGTAATGGAGATGGGATGACGACGATGCTACTAGTTGTAATTGTTCTTTCTCTCCCTGGTAGTGGTAACAATTAGGTTTTAGTTCAATTTCTTCTGTAAATTTGGCCAACAATCGGATTTACATAAGATTGTACGTGTGTATGTATGTATTTGGTGGATGTGAATGGAGTGTGGATTGGAATTGGATACTGGGATTACATTAAATAATGTGTATATGTTGGGATTGTGGACTGCTTTGACGGGTGGTGGTCCAGAGGGCCATTTGTCGATGGTTTTGGTGGCCGTGACGCTTGGTGGTGATTTTGGATTTTGTATAGTTTTGGACCAATTGGGGGCTTTTCTAAACGATGGGCTGATGGCGGTGTGGTGCTGACAATGGTTCCGACTGTGATACTGTCATATTTTCAAGGGGTGGGTGGCTAACAGTTTTCATCCATTTGACCTCATGGTGTGAATTCTTGAAATATTTGATATCGTGAGTAGCACAAATGAAATGTTTTTATTAAATCTGCTATTAAATTAAATGTTTGATATTCTAAATGCAGTTTTCCCAAATTTTTAGGCAAATATGATTGGAAGGCACATCTTATGGCACGGAAGTCAATAACGTATCTCACTTCTCCATTAAAATACACAACGATAGATACAATAATATTTTTTCCACCCGATTATTTAAAACCAGCTTATTTCCCATTATTATCATATTTGATTTTGGTAAAATTTTGAATTTGAAAGTTACATAATCCGATTTTACATGGTGTATTCCAGTGTGCAGATGATACATATATATAGGTGAAAGGGAAGGTGATCGGTATTCTATTGGTCACTCCATCTCACAAATTTTATTGTCTACAAATTTTAGAATCGGAGGTAACAAATGTGCAACAGTGAGCATGCATGCACTTGGAATTATGGCTGTTAATGGATTGGATTTTGAACCGAATCTGACGAAAATAATGGGAGATGGATTTAGGATCTCAGTCCAATAACCTGATTAAGATCCGAATATGATAATTTATTAACTAGATGAATTAAATATGGATATAGGTCAATCCGATATGATAACAATCCGATCCGATTTGTTATAAATAATTGAGTCGGGAAAATATTTTTATGACACATTATTTATCACTAAAATAAATAAATTTAGAATAACAAAGTAATCAAATTCAAAATATAAAAAAAATTGAAAATTTTATAATTATTAAACATGTTTAAGAATTGTAAAACTTGATTTAAAAAAAGTTAATTTCAACCAATGTTTTAAAAATCAACCCGGACATCAACCAGAAAAAGGAAGAGGGTCAAGGGTCGAAAAATTGATCCAGGATCGAATCGATATCGAACCGATTTTCAAATTGAATAAATAACTATACACATAAATGTAAAATACTATAAAAACAATAAATATTTTTTAATTTTAGTTTACTAATTTAAAGTAAATAAATATCTATATTTTTCTTATTATTGTAATTTATTTTAGAATTTCAAAAACTAATAATTAATATGTAACAAATAATTTGATTTGTTAATGAGAATAATGAAACAAAATATTTATATTTAGAATTGAAATTCAATTTTACCTTACTCCACGTTGAATGTCAATAAAAACTAGAAGATGATCTCTCTTTTAAAAAGGAACATCATGATGGTACAACTCACAATTGGGATTACTAGTACAAAAAGGTTGACCTCAAGTTGGTTCAATTATTTAAAAAAAAACATAAAATCATTTTATTTGGATCCGATTTTTCTGTTTACAGTTAACTGGCAGACGTAACCCCCCTCCCCCCCTGAATTATTTATTTATTTATTGTATTTTATGAATGAGATAAAGTAAATATTCTAAACATTTGAAAAATCCTTTCATGAATTTCATAATGTGCATTTTTTTTGGAATACCGAGATTTCAGGTTTTCTATTGGGGTGTATGTGTGAGAGACCTTTTATTGGAGGGGAGGACAATACTTTAACCTTGTTTACAAATATTAACTGAACGAAAATGTTAAAATCTTGGATTATTCAACTATAAAAATTAAAATGCATTATGTATATATGCCCAAGTCTTAACTTCTAATTTTGAAGTTTAAACAAATAGAATTGTAGGCGCTCGGAAAATAATTATTGATTATCGACATATCTCCATAAAAGCATTATCATCTTTTAAGTTTTCAACGAATGTACATTAATTTATGTTACTTTGTTTCCTTTCTCCATTACAAAGTGTCAACTTCTCTCATTTTAACGGATAATGTTTCAAAAAAAATTAAATTCGAGAGCGCTGCCCTCGAACCCTGTGGGCCCCCACCCTTCAACTCTAGGACCTCCCTACTTCGGCAAGCTGGCTCTGCCCCTAGTTAATTGGTCAGTTTAACAATTTATTTGACGATTTTCAATTTTTCGTTTAATGTATGATGAATTGTTTCCAACATTGATTTTTTTCCCAATTTTTATTAATTTCTGATCGAATTATTGGATCGGATATCTGATAACATAGTAAACCGGATATGAATTTAACAATCAAATATCGGTTGAATTATCGGATCGGATAATTTTCTTATCAGATCAAATCGGATATAGACAGATCATATCCATGTCCGATCCATTTACAGCCCTACCTGAAATAGCATGCATTTACCGGTAACAATTAACCATACTTTATTTTTCATGCTCATGAAGCACATTCACAGGCGTAAACTGCACGTTCCTCGACGTGATTATCTGACATTCTTGATTGAAGATTCATAAAGGCCGGGTTTGTTGACTTCTGAATCAGAATATACTAAGTCTCCAATTCTGCTGTCAAATGGTGTTCATAATAATGCAACACTGTCTATATACTAAAACAAGGAAAGAAAAAAAGTAACTTTTTGTCTGGGGGGTAATTAATACATTTAATCAAAAAGTATGAACAAATTAATTGGAATTATTGTTGGTTGAGTTGTCACTGACGATTGGATGTGCGCCGCCAATGATGGAGGTGATTGCGGCGGCAAGGGCGGAGGTGAAATTAGGATCGGCGGTAATGGCTGCCGTTGTAACTTTAAGTGTGTGGTGGTGCTCTGCCTGGCTTGGCACGGTGGATTCGATATCCTGGGACATCTGGAGCCCCGAAAATTTCGACCCAAAAACTTGAGCCATTGGCAGTGGCAAAGGGAATTGGAATTGGGCAGGTGATGTTCTATGGAACTGTAATGAATTTTGAGGTTGTATGAGGTCTAATGTAACAGTGGGAAATGGAGCGGAAGCGGAAACTGTAGCAATGTTAGACGAATAAGGAAGAATAGTTCTCGCCGGAAAAGTTGTATTCATCAACCCATCAATACTTGTGGTGGAGCCGGATAGGAGCATATTGGCGGCGGCAGAGGTGGTGGACGCCATAGCCATGGCAGCCGGAGGCAGTGGATGATTATGTTTACCTTCATAGCTTGTAATCAGAATTGTTTGGTCCTCGGCACACCTTTGAACCTTGAGATGAAATCAATATGGTATTAGAGCCAAAAATAAAGAAAGAAAAAGTTCAAACATTGAAATTCAATCGGTCTAAAAGTTCAACTAGCATGAAATAGTAATGAAGATTGGAATATTCCTATCCACTTTTAACCTCAGTTCCAAAATATCATCATTAAAAAATCGAAATTTATAGATTTTGCCAAGTGAATGAACATGAACATACATGTTTGCGTACTGGACAACCAACTGCCATAGTGCAACGATAATAAGCTCGTGGGCATGGATTTCCTTTCGCCATTTTTTGTCCATATTTTCTCCATTGGCATCCATCAGATATCTGTAATTCACATATAGATTTAGCTCCATGATAACAACATATGATGATGACCATAACAACAAACTAATCCTTACAATTTGGAGTCGATTTTTACTTGATATAATTTATAACTAAATTTTACTGCTTATTCATCCAAAGAATTAAGTACTTACCATTGGAGCTTCTGATCTTGCTCGAACTGAAACCCGAGCTTTTCTCGTGGCAGTCTCGGGGGTTTGATCGGGAAGCTTCGAGGGATTCAATTTCAGAACCTTGTTAGGAGCCAAGCCATCTGATTCCAGGCTCTCTTTCCTTCCAACCCTTTTATTTCTTAACAGTTCCATGTTGGTGTGAGGTGATCCAGAGAGTGTTCTTTCTTCTGATGAAGAATTTGATGGTGCATCCATCTCATTGACCGCAGCTGGGGCCAATTCCATGAACTGTCTTGAAACTTTCGATTCTACATTTTTCTCTTTCTTTTCTTGAGATTTTCTTTCCCCAATCTGAACAAATAGCAAAATATTAACAGTTGATTATCGCGCACTCATAAATTTTTGTTACATATATAATACTTAAACGAGGATTAATTACCTTCCTTATTTCGGCACTTGAATTTTGTTGTTGGTGCATGAGTGCTTCAAACTGCATATTTAGTGCATTATAATTGTTGTTGACCTGAGCAAGCATCCCTCTTAATTTCTGATTTTCAGAATTCATTCTTTGAAGCTCAACTTGCAATTCTGCCAACTTATATATCCAGAAATATGCAAAAAGAACCAAATAAGAAATCAAAGCTTGTTAGGCTGATAACATATATTTAATTAATCTTATTATCCCCTTACTTCATTCTTGGCTAGCTTATTATCCTCCACACGATCTCGATCTGATGAAATCCCATCTTCTACCGTTGACTGATCATTTACAGTATTTGCAGTAACAAGTTGCAAACCAGTCTATATTTATAGCAAGAACAGAAAGACATAAATAGTTATAATTGATCTAACAACTTAAACTTTTAAATGAATGAAATTAAAATCGAACATGCAGTCGAGATAGATAGAGTACATACATTCAACTCTAATTCTATCGGGGTGACTGAATCATCTTCCTTGTTGACAACAGCGATATGAATATGATCAGTCTTATCAGAAAAGAAGTCCACTTCACCTAAAGCCATCGATGATGAACTCGCTCGCTCTTCCCTACCATTCAAATTCACAGAAAACATAGTATCCTCAGTTTGGAGATTAAATCAAACGAATTGAATTCTTAAAAATGTAGACTGCAAAGTTGGGTGGTGGGTTATATGACAAAGTTACTAAGGTGGAGCGTCGGGGTTGGTTGCCACGTGGAAACGGAGCCCACAGTTTAGACTTGTAGGAGAGACAGAGATGGTGATTTCGTGTGAATTTCGTCAAGACCGAGTTTGACTCGTTCGTGATAGAAAAAACAGAGGAGAGTGGTTAAAAAAAGACACCGGCCCCGATACATGCGGCGGCTTCCACGTGATGAAAAATGGAAAAGAGAAAGTCAACGGATTTAACGGTCGTATCTCTGGTGGGTGGCTGACGACTCGGCAAGTGTGTGTGTGAAATTTTGGTGGCGCGTAGTAATACTCACTTATGTGTTCGCGTGGAGGAAGAGGTTATGCAAATAGATTGGTCAACCGAGGACTGCGTCATACTTGGACTATAGCGACGATTTTTTTTTACCTTCGCTGTTTCTAAAATAAATCTTAGGATTGATTTTGTAATATAATTACTCAAAAAATTCTCAATTTTGTAAGAAATTTTACGTGAATTAACTTTGAACAAAAAAACCGTCAACTCGTAAAATCAAACTGAAACCGCGGTTTTGAAATCATTAGTTTGGGTAACACTTTTGTTTGAAATTGAACTAAATCATCTAGAAACAGGGGCGGAGCCAGCTCGTTGGACTAGGGGGGTCCTAGAGGTGAATTTTTTTTTTGGATACGTTATTAACAAAAAAAAAAATTAAATCAAGCGTTCCTTCGAAATTCTCATACTTTAATAACGTTGTATAACAACATTGCTATGTAAAAGCAGCAACATGAAATCTCATGTTCATGTTTTCCTGGGATAAGCCTACAACATAGAAGGTCAGCTCAAGAAAAGAGTAAAATGACTATGATAAATGAACGTTACAAAGGATAAACTACAACTTCTTCAACAAAATCATGATTCGAAGTCTACAAGATACAACTTTGTTAATTTATCAATTATTTCCACTAGATATTCTTCTTTACAATTAGAATTAATGTAGCACGATTAGTAAGGTTCTAATCCAACACCATAAAAAATGGAGAATACAAGAAAAAAGTTAAATATTAAAAATTAATTTTTTTAAAAAAAAAAATTGGGGGGGTCCCCCCGGCCCCCCCCCCCCCCCCCCGCTCCGCCCCTGTCTAGAACAGTTCGGTGTAGATTTTAATAGTTAAAATCGTTGAAACTAAATCGAATAATTCATCTAATTTTTTGAAAAATAAAATACTTATTTTACCTAAAATATATGATTTATTTGTTCGACTTATATTTTAACAAATTTGGCTCTTTAGAAAAATAATGATTCATGATATACATATAATATATATTTTTTTTGATCTATTTAAGAAAAAAATAAAGTTTGGATACTTAAATTTTATAGTTTAACTTTGTACAATTTTATTGCTTTATGTTTGTATTGAGAGATATATACTAATAGCATAAGTGTTATATTAATATTTTAGATCATATATATATATATATATATATATATATATATATTAACTTGTTTGAAAGATGTTATTTTTACATCGTTAAAATCTTGATTTAAAATCAAACCCAACAACAAACATGGTCGGTTTGATTTTGTTTTGAACTTTTTTCAAATCGTTTAAAATTGTTTGATTTGAAAATAGTTCAAAAATCGTTGAAATCGAACACTAGTAATATCTAACGTAAATTTAGTCGCGGAATGGAATGGGCTAAGGTTTATGCTAGGTTTGGTACTATGCTTGAGGTATAATGAATAGGGTGAAGTGATAAAAAAAAATTCGTGTAACTGAGTCTGAGAAGAAATGTACTAAACACGAGATTAATTTTTTATTCTTCTTGTTTAATAAGAAAATACTAATATATTGAATTGAATAAAACTTGACAAAATTATTCTAACCGAATTCTTGTATTTAATTTGACTAAAATCCATTTTCAATTTTTACAAAACATTGACTATTGCAGTCAGCTGATGTAGTCCAGTTGTTAATTTGAGTAGTCCATATATACGGTCTTCCTATTTTGCTGTCAATTTCTTCATCTTTGTAATTATTTTAATGGAAAAACTGATATTTGGTGAAGAAATAAATATTTTTCAAATCAAAAGCCAAAAAAGTTGACTGGGATTTACGTTGACCACAAACCAACAACCACGTGGCTTACTCCATGACGTGGAAAACTTGGGTTGATTTGAGCAAAATTTTGATTATGGAATGGAGAAGCATTTAGGCTCCGTTTGATAGCCTTAGTTTTACATGGAAAAGAAAAATATTTTTCTTTGTCACTCTTAAAAAGCTGTTTGATAGGTAAATTTTTTCATGGAAAACATTTTCCACCTTTTTCTAGATACAACTATTTGATGCACACTTTCTTGATTTGTTTTCCTACCTATTAGGTGGGAAAGCAATTTCCACCTTTTTTTTTTGTTTTTTTTTTTTTAGTAATGACAACAAATTCTATCAACCATTATAAAAAAAAATTTACTTTTATTAACAATTTTCATGCAAAACAAAGTCAAAAGAATGATATTTGTATGATTATTATTTTTTTTCAAATTTTTTATTTTTGACAATTGGAACAAATTCTAGACCCAATAGTAGAAAATATTATCACTTTGATAGACAATTTCCATAAAAAAGAAGTCAAACGGACTCCAAACTTTCAGCATTTTCCATGGAAAATTATATCAATCAAACACACTTAATTACAATTCCCTGTAAAACATTTTCTAGGAAAATTTTTTCCCTGAAAAACATTTTATTTCCACTCATTTTCCACCATTGCAATCAAACGGACCCTTAATTTTATTGACATTCCCATCAAGCAAAATATAGAGAGAATTGGGATTTGATTCATATATTCACACTTAATTTTGTTTCATATATGTAATTTTATGTATTTACTTAATTCAATATTAATAGTCATATATCAGTTTGCTGTATTTTAATCGATTACAAATTAACACATAAACTTATAATCTTCAATTCTTTAATTTACGCCTAAACTTACTCAATAATAGGTCAAAGTTCACCGCTTACTAATGAGCCAATATTTTGAATGGTCGCACCATCCAATTTTTGATGACAGTGTCATGAAAATTTATCGAAAGAGACGGATGGTACAATTTTTTTTTGTGCATTGTAACAATAAAAGAAATCAATGTGCTAAGATTTATGAAGAGATCTCCTCAAGACATGATATAAGACAATTTTGGAAACTTCTAGGTCACTTTAAACACGATTTAATTACTTGCCTATAATATTAGAACCTTCTTCATAACATGTTACTCATGCTATTATCTTATCTTCATGTGACATAACATTCATGTATACATCACAAATGGACTCTGAATTAAATGAAAATATGAAGTATTCGTAACAACCCACTACTCACTATCATAAAATAAATGAAGTACATAACTATCGACACTTAACCACGACGAACTCCATTAATATTTCAGCAAAATCATACAAAGTGTATACGAAAAATGTCACTCAACGCCACCTTCCTAATTGAAATTCAAACGAAAGTATCAATGCAGAAAATTTAATTAATAAAAAACTGATACAAAATAAATAGAAATATGAAATGTGCAGTTTCTACAGTATCATCGATCAGCATAGTTGATGAACATAACACTGTAGAGGACCAGCATCAGAAGTCAAAGCAGGAACCAATGATCCTGCATCAGCATCAAAGGATTGGGAGTTGAAGTAAAGGGGAGATGAATATCCCCAGCCTGATTGAACAAAGTAAGCTCCATTAATAAATACATCCTTTGAAGATCTCCATTTCCAGTTCTTCCAATATCCATTTCCCTCATGCGTCTCTCTCTTTGTAACCTGAATATGCGCGCGCGCACAAAATATTTTCAAGTGTTTAACAAATCTCGTCGAGGATTAAATATGAGTAAATAAATATATGTTATCCCTTCTACGAGGGTTTAAGCTTCTAGAAAAAAATTTCAATATATATTGAAGAATGAGTTCATGTCTTACCATTTCACATTAATTATGAGAATTCTACATGTGTTGAGACATTTGATGATGTTTGAGGGTATATGTTCAATACTAAATTGAAATAAATACATATGTTCTCTGTTTAAAATTTTTAGCTTTTAGGTGGAACACATCAATGTTAAGTACCATCCGTTTCAAGTCTTGCTAGTCCCCACTACACATTTATTAAAATTATGCACATTAGGGTGATATCAAAGACTATGTTTAAATATGTTCATGTTTGGTTTAAATAAAAATCAGATTTTTAATAAATTTTGTTAAAAATTGATGAAATGTGTAATTGAAAAATTGTAAATCGCATTAAGCGCCTGTCTAGGAGCGCTGTTTATGCCAAAAGAATTAATTTTTCAACCGGGTTGGAGAGGGAATATAGCAGCCATTGTTGACTTGGGCTCTCACGTGTGGGACCCATCTGTTGAAAAAAATAGTCAATTTTTTGGTTAAAAGCTGATTAATAGCTGTCCCAGACAGCCCCTAAATGTGTAACTATAATTAATTATTAATTTTGACTTTTAATCAACTTTTTTCGTTGAATCGAACATTGACTAATTTAAACGAAAGTGTTTCCTCTCTAAATTTTGAATAAACTACTGATAATATGTTAAGGATTAATAGCAGAAAACTCCCCAAAAACGTTCACAATTGCGATATATCCCCTACCTATTCGAAATCACAAATACCCCCTTTATTTGAACATTTTGTGCGAAAACACCCTTATCGTTCAATTTCGTTAATTTTACCATTAAAAACAGTAAAAATTGCAAAAATTAAAAAGAAATAATTACAGTTATGATTCTAATTTTTGTTTTTATTTTTATTTTTATTACAAATTACACCAAATCTTTTATTTATAGTTTTATACCTACTATATTTTCAAACCTTTAAAACTTCCCCACTCCAATCCCAAACCTTTAAAACGTGTCTCCTTACCGCGACAGTCCGCCGAAACCCCTATAGGAAAGCCATCCGACCTCCCCCCGTTTCTCATTCAGGACATTTTATCTGTCGAAGTCCCTCAAATCCAGATAGTAATTTTCAACTTCAAACTAGGCCGATATCCAAGAATCTCAAGGTCTATTTAAGAATCCGACCTCTAGATATTCAGAAGAATTGTTCAATTCCTAAACACGCCAGAAGCTGAACTGGAAAATGTATGGCCGAAAACTTCGAGAACCAAAACCAGTTCGAAGGAGAAGTTGAGAAAAAGTAGTAAAGTTTGTGTAACGGTAAATGACGATTTACACTTATGAAGGTTTCTCGCATGTGTTCTCCTCCGAAGCTTCACAGGTTAATTATGCCTTAATTTCTCATCCTATGTTCAAATTCTTAGTCGTCTTTATGAGGTGGTGTATGAGAAAATGTTGAAGCCATTAGTCGAAGATTTTCTCAAGGTCAATTCAACAAATGTAATTTAATTTGTCATGTTATTTTAATTAACATAAGGTAAGCAACAGAGCTTAGTAGACAATTTCTCATGAAACCACACCGTTTAAAAACTTTAGCTACGAAGAAGATGTGCATTTATTTGTTTTTGTCTTTAACATGGTTTTTAAAGCTATGAAGGAGATGTGCATTTACTTGTTTAACATGTCACCACAAGTGCAGGAAAAATTCATTTTTCATTACAGACTTTGACATTTTTATTAACAAGTGGTAGGAATAATTGAAATTGAACCTTTTATTTAATCTGATAGTATATTAAATTATTTCATTGTTAAAACTTTCAAATGAGATGAATTTGCTATGTACCTCTTTGGCGCCGTATGGATCGTTTGATGCTACAAAATAATTGCCTTCACTAAATATGGTTGGGTCTGAACTCCCACCAATGGCATACATAATCCATTCATCGTACCTATTATTGGCTACATGAGCATAGCCATATCGAACCCTGAAATCGAACCAATCAAAATGCACATTGCATCATTCACTACGTCCAATAAAATTCACTTTTAATTATGCATTTTTTTCCGATCAAAACAACTTATAAATGACTTTAGGAGAAAAAAGATTGTCGTTAAATTTGAACTTTTTATTCGTACAGAAACGACAACAATATTGGATCAGGATGTCTTCACCTTGGCATTCTTTGAACTAATTTAGGGCCAAAATGGTTATAAACTACTGTAACTTTCATAATTCTGTCAGCTGTATAGCCATCTTGATGTCCAAGCAGCATCACCTTCAATTTTCATATGACTTATATCAACTAAAGCCTCGTACACGCATAATATAAGAAATACTGTAAACATTAATTCATCGAGGTTCGGCAAAAATAATAAATAAAATTCAAATATACAAAAATTAAGTCCAAACACAAGTTTATTGTTGTTCACCTTCAATACTTTGTGCAAAACAAGCACCTACCTTGTCATGCTCGGTGAAGTAGTTGTTAGATATAGTCACACCATTTGATGCATGGATGACATCAAGGAGACCATCGGTGCACCGAGCAAGATAGCAATGATCGATCCATACATTCGTTGATGCAAAAATAGTTATACCATCTCCATCACTTCCAACTCGGTGGCCAACATGATCCGGTGTGCTCCGGACCATGCCTGGTTTCCCTGGCTTGCAATCATGTACACTAATCCCATGGATGATCACATGGCTCACATCTTCAATAGTGATACATGGTCCATTTGCAATCTCAACCTTAGCACCCCTTCCATCTATAGTCTTGTAACTATTCACCATAAGCTCATTCTTGAGTACAAGACTCATGTCCCTTTGGAAAATGATCCATAGAGCCATAGAGGCTTGGTCTGGATTGCACCATATCGGAGTGTGCCCGATTTGGGATTAATAGGGTCGTCAGAGGGATCGGTGACAACATAAATCGCACCATTTTTACCTCCCATTGCACTGCTCCCGAACCCTATAGCGCAATCCGCCAACGCTTGTCGGTTAGAAGCCCAATTAGGATTTGATCTCCAACATGAGTCTATTTTGTTCATTAATTTGTTACTAGGCCTAGGGTATCTTGGAATGTAACTAGGTACGGTTTTGTTTTGAGTTAGCTTTAAAGGGTGAGCAAAAGAGGTTGAGAGGACAAAAACAAGAAGCCATGAAAGAAAAAGAAGAGAATTTGGACTTGCCATGGCTACGGTCTTTTTTGGGGAAATTAAGGAAGAAAATGAAATATAAATACTAGGTAAATACTAGGTCGTGGTAGCCATGTAGGGAATGCAAATCCTTTTCAGTTTGCTGTTTGGTGAGATTTTGGAGCTTCATCTGAACGTGTGAGCACGAGCCATAAAGATTCGTTAAGTTAATTAAATAGTAGTGTTTATGTTTGATTAATCACTTATTTTTCTTGGGAAAAACTATAATATGACACGTGCCATGTTTTCAATTTCTCATTTGATTAATCACCGATGGCTTTTAAAAAAATAAAACTTAAATGTAATGTTAGGATTATAATTACACTTTTTTGTACACAATATTTTTTTGTCCACGTCCCATATTGTTGCAATATTTTTTTGTCAACGTCCCATATTGTTCTTTTTTTTTTTTTCCTACTTTTACCAAAAAAATTTGGTTGTTTGCATTGAAATTCCGCAAGAAAGTAACCTTGAGGGATTGGTCAATCGGTTAGATCTTGGGTTTGCTCCCCAATGGTCATCAATTCGAGTACCCTTATGGCCACTGAGGTGAGTACTCGACCCTAAATTTCAGGGTCTCGTGGGATTAATCAAGGTATGCGCAAGTTGGCTCGAACATTCACGGTTATAAAAAAAAAATCCACAAGAAAGTGTGATATATAGTTGTCCATGAGAGAATACATGTTCGGAAAGATATATTTCATTAGTAGGCATTATTTGTCCTCGAACCTTGTTTAATGGTCATTGCAAAGTATGGACATATTGAAAATTATTTCCTTTTTTGAATTTGAACGAATATTTTTCATCTGAGTTAATAGGATGTGTAGAGGGAAAACTTGATTTCCAACATGTTGTCCAACGATTATTTCTATATGGATAATATGTTTCTTGAAATCACGACAAATCATCATTGTTTCATTGCAAAGACCGTTGGATGGGTCCAGATTCCTCACGAGCATCATTGGACAATTTATTTTCATGATTAACTTATGTGGCAGGTGATAAGTGTAGTTTATACACTTATTCGAGGTCCTAAATGATAATATTTTACTGTTTTTTTGAATAAAATACTACTTGATTTGTGTTATATTTCATTTCGTCAATAAAACTCAATATTTGATGAAGATTTGTAAAAAAGAATGCAAAGATAATGAAAAATGGCTTCATTGTATCAAATACAAAATTCGGGGACTGAAATGTAAATATTCAAAAGTCACGTCGAATCTTGCGATGAAGATTTGAGAGTGTTGGACATCAATTAGATGAGAAAAGAGGTCAAAGGGATGAAATATAGTCCAAGTATTATCACATATCAACATCCGGTCGAAAAGTTATGTTTCGAATTTTCAGGCTCACGTTGAGATCCAATTTTGGCAAAGAAATATTTCGAAGAAAAATTATATTTCTACAAGAATTGTAACCCTTTGAGTTAGCTTTTCAATGCATTTTGAATCACCTCAATCGGATATTGAGAGAGAAAGTTATGACAAAAATACTAAGAGTTATTCAGCTGCCGAAAATTAGGTCAAACATGCGCCCCAGACCCAAAAAGCCTCGCCTGAGGCTTCCCAAACCTCTAAGGCGCGCGCCCCCGGCAAAAAAATGATTGTTTCCTTATCTTATTTTGAGAGTTTTTTAAGGTTAATATAAAAGGTGTTTTTCAGGGTTTTTGAAGGGGAGAGCCGTATTTTGAGAACTAAGAGAGAGGATTACATTAAGGAGGAGGAATTCACTATTTTAGATCTGATTCGAAGGCTTGAAGAGTCAATTTTCAAATTTTCTTCAATTATATATGATTTGCGTGATGACTTTCTTTTATTTTCTTTGTAATATTCGTATTAATATGCTAGACTAAGTTTATTTGTATTGGATGGATGGTGAAATTATTTGATTTCTAGTTTTTAATTCAAGACTTGTGATTTTTAGTTTAATTCTTGCGTTATGATTTTATATACATGCTTTTTTCATATTATGTTAATGTTTGCGCACCATTAGGGCAATAAATTGCTTATTCGTAATATTGAAAAACTCACGAAATGTAGAACACTTTATATGGAACATATGATGAATGAATATTATGAATAATATTGGTTAAGTGTGCGATCGTGTGTGATAATCCTATGTTTTAATACATGTTCATCATATAAATGCGGACTAGGAATATGATCGTGTCGTAATCAACATAGGTTTATTATGCTCCTGTTTGGTACACATTAAAATTTTCATTCTCATTCTTCTCCTCATTTTCAATCACACATTATTTAATAAAATAATATATTCCATCACATCAATAACTTTTCCTTCTTTTTCAACCACACATTCTGCATCAATCTACTATTCCATAATACATTCTTCCAAAATAACGTGGCTCAAACACACCATATCTTGGAAAAGAATAGTAAATAAAAGTGGAATTATCGATTGTCGCGAATGCAATGATTGAATTAATTATCACAAGTTGAGAAGTGAATTCTAGAGTCAATTAGTGGAATCAGAAATCCAATACATTCATCCACATTTGATTTAAAAACCATATTTTTACTGTTTTCATAGTTATAGAACGTAGCTAAATACCAACCAATCATCTATTATTATTTTGGCGAATTTAGATGTATCGAATACACTAGAATTAAATTTTATTCCATGTGGGACGATAACTTACTCATCACAACTATTACTTGTATAACGAACCCGTATGCTTGCTGAATTATTTTGCAACAAGTTTTTTGCGTCGTTGTCGGGGAATAACAGATTTTATTTTAGTTTAGTTGTTTATATTAAATTCGATTTTTTTTTTTATTTTGTTTTATTATTGATTTTGGTTACCCACCCAATCTCTCTTACTTGATAATCTATCCAAATGTCGTTTAACAATACATCTAAGAATATGACGTGGCATGGTGAAAGATTTTTGCAATAAATAATCTCAACATGGACTATGTGGAAGAAGATATATATTGTGAATTGTGTTATGGGGTTCATTATACTAGCTACTACGTGAATACATGCACTGAACCATATCAGCTCAAGCTCCTGCAATTTAAACAATATTTAAGATGTCGAAAACTAGAAATTGACACATATTTTGAGGCTTACATGCATGTGGGCGAGTGTATCACTTTTAACACGTTTGTGGAACTTGGTCCTTCCATGTTGAACAAGGAGGAAATTGCAAAATACTACACCGATCTTGCTAAGTTAGATGAAAATAAACTGTGTATGGGAGATGGCATGTTCTGGTATGAATTTAAAAGGTGGAGATACAATCCACTCGAAAAGTTTGAAATAAAAGAGTTTACATTGCCCGTGAATTTAAATTGTAAATCGGTCATTCAACCCAAGGAGCTATCAATTATGGAAAATGAGAATAAAGACGATAAAAGATCAATTAAAAAGGAACAAAACGAAGAAGAGGTAATTAATGAAGAAGACGTTAACACACATTCTGTCGACTTCATTGATTGCTCTGTTATTGAATTCGTAATTAAGCCCGAAGAGAAGGAAGAAGTCTACGTAGTTGGATTCAAATCGGAGAAGATATGCATGTCATATCACATTCGAGAGAGCTGTATTAAAATTTGTAGAAGCAATGAAGAGTGGAGTAAAGTCAGAAGAGGCAAATTGAGTAAGGCATCAAAAGAGTTCTTCAGAATTCCATGATACCGAAACAACAAGTCAAGTTAAGGACTTTAAACAAAGTGCTTATGGGGAGGCAACCCAATTTTTCTTCCATTTTATTTATTATGTTTTCTAGTAATATGATAATTTAGATTATTTTTTTTATTATTCAATTTTAGGGACTCATCATCCATACCCCATTTCCCCTTAAATCTTTGATATGTTAGTTGTTCCAGATTTTTAAGTCTTAATGCTTTATTTGGCTGTATTGCATAAGAACATGATGTCGCAGAACACTTAAACCAACCAAGACTAAGGAGCTAACGGGAGCAATATGAAGTTAGCAATTGGATTATAAGTCATATCAAAAGAGTTTTTTCTTCATTTTCTTCCCCCGTCCCTTTATATGCGAATTTATAATTTAAGATATTGAGGACAGTGTCTAGTTTAAGTTTGGGGGTGAAAAACGTGAGTTTTCATTTTTTTTTTTTGTCATTATTATGTTTGTGTTTTTATAGCATTAGTTAAGATTAAAAAAAATTGAGAATTTTATAAATTTTATAAATATTTTATTCTTGTGTGCTTGTGTGAGTTAGTTGATGTAGCTGACAATGAAAAATATATTGAATTGTTAATTGATATATGAATGGTGAATAAATTGCATGCTTATATTAATTTTTGTTTTTCCATGTGAAACTTAATATATATTGAGCATATGAATTAAGTTAAGCATTGCGGCTGAATGAGTTGATTTCATAATTGGATATGTTGAAATAGTGGACTATAGGTGCTAAATTCAAAACCACTAAATTTTCTTTAGACAAAATTTATAATAGCTTGAAGGATTTCATAGTTGTAGGAAGATATGGAGATAAATAGGGATTCCATGTGTGAAATTAAAAATCTTGTGTGGATTATCTAAGGTCAATGGGATGCAATGGGGTGAAAATCTTAAGTTAAATGTCGTTTTTCTTGGATATGTGTTTAATGAGATACATTGCACTAATCAATGCATAAAAAACACATTTTATTTGAAATTTTATCTTCGTAGCCTTTATGACTCGAGTTATTAAGCTTGTAAGGTGTTAAAACATGTTGCCCTAAAGTCAACGGACTTGGAAGTCATCGGTCTAAAACTTGTTACATGGGTCATTTAGAAAACTTAAAAGAGAGAATGATGCAAATAAAGAAAAAAAGTGTTGAAAAAAAAATTAAGAGAAGAAAAAGTAGGTACATAAAACAGACGCACCAAATACCTTGATTATGTCACAAACACATGTTTAAGAAAATTGACTTTTGATAAGAGATTGTTAGTCTAATTAAGTCCTAGAGATTGAAGCGATCAAACTTAATGGAGAATCTTTATTTATTGACATATTGACTTGCAAGTAGTGAGATTTACATAAACTAAAGAAGTGAGGATGGTATAGAATTCAACCTTAGTTTACACACTTGAAAAGAGCGAAAAGAATAAGTTTGGGGGTTTGTGAATCTTACGAGTGATGAAAGAATATATTTGACCATTGAGGGTCGGGAATTGAAACAACTCATGAATTCATAATGTTATACTTAATTCTTCACACATACATCGATTTTACATTGGAAAAGTAGATTTTAATTTCTGTATTGTGATTTTGAAGTTATGCATAAATTTGATATTATGATTTCAATCATGAAATAAAAAGTCATGTTAGCTAGCTAAATTTTTTTGCTTTATTTGATTGATTGGCCATCAATTATGTAATTAACATTGTGTGTTTGTGTGTTTGATAGGTTTTAGTTTTGTTTGAGGACAAATAAATAATCAAGTTTGGGGGTGTGATAAGTGTAGTTTCTAACTTATTCGAGGTCCTAAATGATGATAATTTACTGTTCTTTGGATAAAATACTACCTAATTTGTGTTATATTTCATTTCATAGGTAAAACTCAATGTTTGATGAAGAATTTGAGAAAAGAATGTAAAGATAGTGGAAAATGGCTCCATTGTATCAAATTCAAAGTTCAGGGACTGAAATGCAAATATTCAAAAGTCACGTCAAACCTTACGATGAAGATTTGAGAGTGTTAGACATCAATTAGATGATGAAAGAAACCAAATGGATGAAATATAGTCCAAGTATTATCACATATCAACATCCAGTCGAAAAAGTTATGCTTCAAATTTTCAAGCTCACATTGAAACCCAATTTTGGCAAAAAAATATTTTGAATTGGGAAATTTATACCTCTACAAGAATTGTAACCCTTTGAGTTAGTTTTTCAATGCACTTTGAATCACCTCAATCGGATATCGGGAGCGAAAGTTATGACAAAAATACTGATAGCTATTCAGTTGTCGAAAATTAGGCCAAGCGCGCACCCTTGCTTGCAGGATAGGCCCGCGCCCCAGACCCAAAAAGCCTCCCCTGAGGCTTCCCAAACCTCTAACGTACGCGTACCAATTTTTACTAACCGCGCGCCTGAAGCCAAAACGAGAAAAAATGGATTGTTTCCTTATCTTGTTTTAGGAGTTTGTTAGGGTTAATATGAAATGTATTTTTCAGGGTTTTTGAAAGGGAGAGCCGGATTTTGGGAATTAAGAGAGAAAATTACATTGAGGAGGAGGAATTCACTATTTTAGATCTGATTCGAAGGCTTGAAGAGTCAATTTTCAAATTTTCTTCAATTATATATGATTCGGGTGGTGGCTTCCTTTTATTTTCCTTGTAATATTCGTATTAATATGTTAGACTAAGTTTATTTGTATTGGATGGATGATGAAATTATTTGATTTCTAGTTTTTAATTTAAGGCTTGTGATTTTTAGTTTAATTCTTGCGTTAGTGTTTGCGCACCATTAGGGCAATAAGTTGCTTATTCGTAGTGTTGGAAAACACACGAAAGGTACACTACACAAAAAATAATCATTTGCAACACTTAAAAGGCAACATTTGTTGATAAATGTTGCTAAAGGATTTTTTGGCAACATTTTAGTAAGTGATTGTTGCAAATAGTTAATGTAATTGAGTTTTGGCAACATTTCTCAAATGAATATTGCTAATGTTACTTTTTGCAACGTTTATTGACTGTTGTGAAAAGTTTACCTTTTTTGCAACGTTTAATAAACGTTGCAAAAAGTTTCAATAAGTCATCTTTTTGCAACGTTTAATTGCGAAAAGTGCTTTTTGCAACGTTTAATAAGCGTTGCAAAAGGTTTTTCTTTTGCAACGTTTGATAAACATTGCAAAAAGTCTCACTTTTTGCAACGTTTATTAAATGTTGCAATAAGTGACACTTTTTTTTTACAACGTTTTCAACGTCGTCAAAACTTAAAATCCAAATTCACCCAAAGTTTGAGCTCTATTCTCTTGCCATATCTCTCTCTCCCTCAGCGAAATCTTTTGCGGTTTCTCTTTCTTTCATTTTCCTCTGTCTCAAATTCATTTTACTACAAGCCATGAATATCTTATTTCTAGCTCTACACTAATTTCTCCGATTTCTCAAGCTGTAAATTCTATTTTTTTGAGCAAGTACGCGGTGGAGATCTTGGAGGAGGCGCGGAAGCGGGTTTTTGAGTTCTTCAAGACGACGTGCAGATCGATCCCTACCATCATGAAAATCTACATCCTCGACGATGTCGCCAAACCCTCCGAGCTTCGTTCCACTATCGCCTCTGAGATCCGCAAGAACGCTCATGTTACTGACCCCAAGGTCCCCTCCATCTTTCGTTCCTAATTACGTCTAATATGCAAATGAAATTTACTTTTTATTTTCAGTGTTTTTAATTCTCAATTGAGGCGTTATAAATAAGATTGAATTATGCATTCCCAGCTACCCACTTTAATTATATGCATTCACCCGCTTTGATGTTTCATTCCTTATTAATAGTTGAACCTAGCAGATAAAGAAATTGCTTTGGGAGGACACGGTCCTGTATCTTGACTCTATTGTCTCCTAATTCCCCACTATTATGAAAGAATATGCCATCTATTAGGTCTTAATTCTACTTAATCTAAAGCCTCGAGTCTTGAAGTACGTCTTCCTACTCACAGTTTATTCCCCCATTAGTCTCATTTATTGAAGTCATATCATTACCAAAAAAATGTTTACCAAGTTCCCTAATTTAGGATAAGTTATTAAGATTAATTCATACTAAAGTAAAAAGATAAGGATGTAGTCCCATTGTTAATCTAGTTGCACCTATTACCTCTAGTTTCTGAAAAAATAATTCTGCAGTTTAAATTCTTTTCTCATGGAGCATGGCATTATCTATAGAAGCCTTTTCTTGGCATGACATTAGGTTACACTAGATGGCTTGCGTTCCATTTCTTGTATTTGTAGGCAAAACTTCAGTTATGCATGTACTAGGCTAGATGTGATTTTGTTTTTTAATGCTTTCTTTTCATCTGAACATTAATATGGCGAATGCTTACAAAAATAACAAAGAATCAGCCTCCTTTTATTTTATGTTACACAATTTCATACCTTAGTGTGAAATCACCTTTTAAAAATGTGTAAACTATTCTTGTATTGATTATGGATATGCTATCTAATTTAGTTTTGTCAATCTCATCCATTTTATCGAAATGTCTCATTACAGACTACTTTTAGACTGCTAATCTTTCATTGTACTTACATGCCTGTGATTTTTTTAAATATTTAAAACACTGCAGCTCAAATTGTTGAAGAGAATAGCTACTGTCAAGCATGATGGTACTGTAGAATTTGAAGTTCCGGAAGATGTTGGACCTCAAGCTGTTGGAACCGGTCATGAGAATGTATATGGTGAGCTTGATGAAGAACCTTGATGCAACAGAGCTTCAGTATATTCCTCCAATGCAAATTGTAATGCTCATTGTTGGAACTCGCGGGGATGTACAACCATTTGTTGCAATTGGCAAACGACTACAGGTACTTTTATTTCAATTTACGAGCCTGTATTGATTTTAGTAGCAATAATCCTTGAACAAAACTTCAGTCTTTAAAGCGCCTTTCTCTTAAATTAGAAAGGTGAAAAAAAATGGAAAGGAAGAGAATACTTTTAAATTGAAAGCTATCGTTCAGATTTCTAGCCTAGCATTTTGTTCCAATAGCTTTCGAAAACTTTGACAAATGAGGGACTTTTAACCACCTTAATCTAAAATTGTATTTTAAAGTTAATGAACCTGACAAAACTTTCAATTAGGATTAGGGGTCTCACACGTGTGCTAGATCTCCATTAGTAACCAAATGATGCCGCTTCTAGTGCTCAAGACGGATGAAAATCAGCACACCTTTCTCAAAATGTTCTCGCTAGTCTGCCATGCAAATAAGCTAATGTTGACTTAACTGCAACTGTTGTGTTGTTTTTGAGTCCATAACCACTTTAGATTGTTGGTTTTTTCCCTGCCATGAAAGTCCCTTCCAATTGATACTATAGTAAAGAATAGATGTTAGGATTTTTTTATTTTTTTGCTATAAAAGATCCAGTAGACTTTGTTCCTCTGTATTTTTTAATGACCTTTAGTAAGTCTGCTGGTCAAACTTTTACATGTTGTAAATCTCTTATTTTCTTGGTATGGTTAGCATAACATTTCCAAGGTGATTAGCACTTAGCAGTAACTGAATAAATTTATTCAGATTCTAGTGGACAAAGAATGGATTATTGTCGAAGTGTTTATATAGACTTCACTGTTATAAATTTCTCTGGCATGGGAGTTGTCAAGATAGTTTTTTTTATTGTACGATTTTGAAATCTGAGAAAAAATTCTTGTTGTGTTCCAGATGGAGTTATCAAGATAGTTTTTCTTTATCGTACAATTTTGAAATCCGAGAACAAATTCTTGTAATATTCAGCTAGAACTTGTCTTATAATAGCTTATTTGTTCCACGGGATTTGGTTTGAAATGTTAGATCCGAATAAATCTTGAGAATTTCTGTAACATCTAACTCATTTTTTGACTAAAATTCTGCTTTGGGTTCTATATAAAGTTGTTGATGAGGATGGTTGGCTGCAGGATTATGGGCATTGTGTTAGACTGGCGACTCATTCAAATTTCAAAGAGTTTCAGGTCCTTCAGAAATACCTATACAAAGAAATCAAATGAAGGAAATAATAAATTCTCTACTTCCAGCATGCAAAGAGCCGGACATTGATTCTGGGATTCCTTTCAAAGCTGATGCAATTATTGCTAATCCCCCATCATATGGTTAGAATTGCTCTCTCTCATCTTGAATCTTCGTGGGGTTGGTTTTCCTTTTTACTTAAAAATTTGCACTAGCTCTAGAAGAATTTGCAGCTGAAGTAGAGGATATGTTGAATAGAATTCTGTAAGTTGATGTGTAGTGGATATGTACCCTAGACTTTCTGCTAATCGAGTAACAATCTTCTCACTTCCTTAGGCATGCTTATATCAAACTAAGACATATTCATGATATACATTCATGTGGTTGATTTGAATATATATCATAGTGATCTCCATATCAATTTCTTGCCTGGTACCTTAGGGATACATTGACTTGTGCCTTCTTTTTTGTTATACATACGTAAGGTATGCCGAGTCTGTCATTGCAGCTATTGTAAGATACATGGAAAGCAAAAATCTGCTGAACTACTTGGCCTAGTGATGACTTGTAGCATCATCTCTGTTTAGCTTATATGTTCCTTAAGGGGGTTTGTGCCAACGGATTATCTTTGGAATAGGGATTGGTATCTTTTGCCATACTGACTTGCAATGCTTTCATCCTCTTTCCAATTACTTTTCAGTTGCAACCCAGCCTTTACAAGTAGCTTAATTAAGTCTTCTATTCTCCAAATTATCCTTGTTGGTAGCATTGATGTGAACCTAAGTTTTTTGTCATTTCTCGTGGTCCATAGGAACCATAGCACATATAGCGACAGAAGTATCCTGATGCCAAGGAACTTTGACATCTTTGTTGCACAATGTCATCAACTGGGAACCAGTGATGCCATAATTTCTAGTAGAAAAATGAAATACATTGTTATGCTATATTACACTGGAATTTAAAGGATGTTGAATGGGTCTTTTTGTAAACATTGATAGTGAATTTGACCTGGAAAACATTGTAGCTGCAGTAAGAATTTCCGGGAAGAAAGTTAATGTGCTACTACGAATTAATCCAGACGTAGATCCTCGGGTATCTAGAGTGGCTTCCTATAAACATATTAAGATGCTATTTCATATCAAACTGTGAAATTAATACGTTCCTCTTCTATATATTTTAACAGTCTAAGGACCCAGAGTAGAAGAAGAGTTTTGCTGCAACAATGGTTACTCCTGGTGCTGCTATATCTGGCTACATTCAAGAAAGAACAGATGGATGATATCAGAAATAGCATGATGATGAAAGGCAAGGTGATGACTCCCATGAAGTAATTGATGAGAGTGATTCATCTGAAGAGGAAGTTGGTGGCATATTACTAGTTTCTACGAATAGAGTCCGAGTTCAAACACAGGTTGAATTGGCCACATTTGGGATGATATTTTATGTCTCTACTTCTTTCAGCAATCTAGTTAGTAGAATGATGGATGAAACAATTGTATTATTTATCTTACTCCTTTTTAGATAGGTTGTGTTGTATCACATTCGAATTTTGTATTGATTCAAAAATTTATAATGAAATTATCAATTTTTATGCAATTCCAAAATGTCACAAAGTGTTATTTTTAATTTTGTGGGTCAATTACTTAACTACCATTAAAAAAAATATCTACCGCAACGTTAAAAAAACGCTACAAAAGAGGTATACCGCAACGTTGAAAAAACGCTGCAAAAGGGTCTACCACAATGTTTTAAAAACGCTGCAAAAGAGGTCTACCACAACGTTTAAAAAATGCTACAAAAGAGTTTTTCGCAACGTTTAAAAAACGCTGCAAAAAGTCTTCCCTCAACGGCAACACTGAACTTCGCAACACTTGGAAAAACGCTGCAAAAGGTCTACCGCAACGTTTTTTGACCGGTGCAAAAGGTGTTTTTTGGTGTAGTGGTAGAACATTGTATATGGAACACATGACGAATGAATATTATGAATAATATTTGTGAAGTGTGCGATCATGTGTGATAATCCTATGTTTTAATGCATGTTCATCTTATGAATGCGGATTAGGAATATGATCGTGTCATGATCAACATATATTTATTATATCTTGGGAAAAAATAGTAAATAAAAGTGGAATTATCGATCATCACGAATGCAAGGATTGAATTAATTATCACAAATTGAGAAGTGAATTCTAGAGTCAATTAGTGAATCGGAAATCCAATACATTCATCCACATTTGATTTAAAAACCATATTTTTATTGTTTTCATAGTTATAGAACGTAGCTAAATACCAACCAATCATATGTTATTATTTTTGCGAATTTAGATGTATCAGATACACTAGAATTAAATCTTATTCCACGTGGGACGATAACTCACTCATCACAATTATTACTTGTACAACGAACACGTACGCTTGCGAGATTATTTTGCAACAACATGATACCATTTTGGAGGTATATTTGGAGTTGGTTGTTTATTTTGGAGAAGTCTTGAAGAAGTAGAAAATTATAAAGAGTCAAAGAAGATAAAGGATGGACAAAAGAGAAGTCGTCGCAAACCGTTCACTGGTCACTTATAGGCGCTCAAGAGCTCAGAATAGGACGTTGGCCATTCGATAATTATAAGGAGTCAAAGAAGACAAAAGACGGAGCAAGAAGAAGAAGTCATCGCAAAACCATTCGTTGGCCGCTTATAGGCGCTCGAGCACTTAGAAGAAGACGTTGGCCACTCATTAGGCACAAGATGATCGCTTGAACGACATCTTTATCTGATTTTTTAAGGTTTTGCGATTTGACTAATTTGGGACTAATATTTCAACTAAAATACGCCGTTATTGGTTTTATCTATTGTAATGAGACATAATTATGTGTTAGACTCTTGTTTGTATTAATTTTTCTAATATGTTAAGAATTCTTGTATTATAAATATGTAATATATTACACATTTGTTTGATCAATTCAGAGAGTGATAAGGAATTCAGATTAAACGAGAGAGAGAGATATTTAGAAGAGGGTCTTGTTAGATTTAGTCCAACGTATTGTAACTCCCTACTTTGATTATAGTGAATTCTCCGTCCAACCGTGATTTTTTTCGTCTTGAGTTTTTATGTATATCTTGTATTCTTGTGATTGTTATTTTCATACTACCTATATTTCATTTTTCATATTCATAATAATTGGCTCAATTTCTAATCGAGAGAGATAAATCTTTATTGAAATCGAATAGGATAGTCCTCTGCAAGCTTTGAATTTCAATTACAGAATCGTTCCAATTTAAAAAGGAAAAAGAGTGCTACTGATTGTTTACGGCTACTTTCGGTGCTAGTTGGATCAACATCCTAATCTGATATATCTGTGACTAGTTTTAGACCCGCAATGAAATAATTACACCACGTACCTCTATTTCTTCTATATATATATATATATATCTTCTTTTCTTAATTTTTTTTTTTTTTTTTTGGCTCTTGTATCTGATTTTACCATCTTACAACCACCGCCACAACCATAACGTACATCGATCTTTTTCCGGTAAATTATCTATAATTTTGAAATAAAGTTGGGTTCATATATAGTTTTGATAAATGGTGGTGTTACATGTTTATATTTGTGAAATGCAGTTCTATTTAAGGCAGTGTTCTAAATAGCGTAAAGCGTTGCGTAGCGTCGAAGTCGAGAATCAAGAATCATAAGCTAAAGCGTGTCAATGCGGAGAATAAGCGTCATAAAGCGTTTTGTACTTTTAATATTATTTTAAGTATAATAAATAGATTTTTATATTTAAAAAATAATTTTTTTATATAAAAATAAACATACACATTTACTATTAAGCATTAATTATACTGTTAATGGATTGGACACTAAGTATAGGATTTTCTTGAGATCTTGCACAATTAAATTCATTGAGGAACTAATTTTAGACAAGCAAATTTTGATAATCTCATAATAGCATATCATAGATTCATAATAGTAAAATGCCTTCATGGTATTGATAAGTTGAGGGTAAAATTGATCTCTTCTTGAACTTTGTAGGTGATGGGCCGGGTTTTAAGTGTAGTGGGATGTTGGGGTTTACTAAGTTTAAGCTTATTAGAATGTTATTGTTAGGTGAGATCCATTAACTCTAAAGCGGGTTTAATCGCGCTTAATCTCGCTAAATCGCGCTTAATCTCGCTTTGTTCCGACTAATCACGCTAAATCTCGCTAAATCGGTCAACAAAAAAAGTTGACCGTTATTTTACACGCATATCACAAAAGCGTCGCGTTTTCTCCACGCTACGCGTTATAGCGGCGCTTTTTGCCGCTATTTAGAACACTGATTTAAGGAAGTTTGTGTTTTAATTTCTATTTCCTTCTATATTTTCAAATAACTAATGCTTGGACATCGAGTCCGACATGACTAATTCCAGGTCATACGCTCCGGAAAATCCCTGACACCAGGGGCTGGTCCACACTCGGCTGGACCAAACAATTTTATTTAGTCCTTCGTGCTTTAAATCTATAATTTAAAAAAAAAATAGTAAATTTATGAATGAAAAGATTTGTTTATGTTATCCTATTCCTACCTAATTTATCCAAGCTATGGATTTTTTTTCAGACCCCATTGGGCCAAAAATGTAATGGGCATGATCCACGTTCGAACTTGGCAAGTTACAAATTTAGCACGTAACAAACACTACAATACATGAATCACTTCCGTGTGTTCATTTTTGTGCTTCTTATATGTACTCACATTTAGTGCTTGTCTGAGAGGGATTTTGTATCAAAATTTAAGAGAATTT
This sequence comes from Fraxinus excelsior, assembly GCA_019097785.1. Taxonomy (NCBI): domain Eukaryota; kingdom Viridiplantae; phylum Streptophyta; class Magnoliopsida; order Lamiales; family Oleaceae; genus Fraxinus; species Fraxinus excelsior. The sequence continues at coordinate 55,645,932 of CM032623.1, read as the reverse complement.
GCAGTTGTTACATACTGTTGTGTCAATGTAAGGGAGCTGCAATATATGACTAAGTTAGATAGAATGACAATTGCGTCATTTAACTCCTATTTCACAATTTATTTGAAAAACGAGTCAATGATCACTGCATAAAATTGACCCACTTACAGCAATACAATAGCCAAATTTTGGATTCAAATCACGACAAAATCAATTCCAGACAGACTCTTAACTTAAGTTATATAGTATTAAATTGTAATATAGAAGATAATTGAATTAAAATTTAAATAATTGTAAAGTGGAATCCTATTCAAATTTTGAGATCAAGAACCTCAAAATCAAAAAGGTGTATTGAGCCAGCTCATGATTGCAAATGTGTTTAGCCATTTTTTTTTTCCTCCATATAATTGCACTCAAAACTTTATAAAATGACAAAAATAAGTGGAGTTCTGACATTAACTTGGATACTTTGCTTTCTATTTCTACTCCTTGTTTGCCTAAAAGGAATAAATTTTTATAAGTCCATCATGGCCTTTTTGTAGGACACTTCTGGGAAGTTGGGTTATGGAGCATTCAACAGTATTATAAACAATACTTTTCACTTCATTTAACATCTTCGAATTAGAGATGGCAAAAAAATCCGCCCCGCCCGGCCCCGTCAAAGGCGGGGTGGGGCGCGGGGCGGGGCGAGGGCGGGTATTGGCGGGGCGGGGCGGGGCGAGGGTGCCCCGCCCCGTTGCCATCACTACTTCGAATTACCTTACTAGGGTGTTTATATAGATTTTTTTTTTATATAAGTTAACGATAAAGATATAGGGCTCGTTTCATAAGAATTTTGAAAAGTCAAAAGTTACTTTTGAAATTTAGAAATTATTTTAAAACGTATTTTAATAATTTTGTAAAAGTTTCGTCTCATTTGAATTTTTTTTTTAGAGAAAAGTGGTTTGATGCAATTTCGTCAAAAAACTCGTCTACAAAAAATAGAAATCACGCTCTTATAATTATTGACATATTAAAAATATTTATCGGCCAATTATCTACTATCGATCAATTAGTCAACTAACTAATATTACAAACATATTTTACCAATTTTAACAATAACAGGTGGACCAATTAGTCAACAAACAGTATCATACAATTTTTCCCTAATTTCTTTTAAATAAACCAGTTTTAATTTTTAAAATCATGTTGTTGAACTACCATAATTCGATTTATTTATGATTGTAATATTTTATTCGCAACAGCAAGAATTTGTGTTCTTCACCTAATTCTTTCTAGATTGGTGAGCGACATTCATCCACTCTCTCTTAGAATGGCCGAATGCTGCAACATTAACTCGATCGCGATACATAATCTTTTGTTGTTCGTTCACAGCCTAATACACCGAGTCACCGACCAAATATTAGATAAAATATAGGCAGGCAAGCCTGGGATTATGGGCACCACTAGTTGAAAACAATAATGGAACAATGAATGACAAATGATGGAAAGTTAGACCTGCCCTGCCGGGCCCCCCTCTCTCTATAATTAACTGCTTTCTACATCCGGTGACTTGTATTCCACGAGAGTGTATTTTTTCTCCTCTTCTTATGGTCTCTATATCCATTCAAGTAATGTGACTACTCATTGTCAAGTATGGCTACAAATCAAGAAGAATCAAGAATTTCTTCAAAAGAACAAGTATTGGAATTGAAAATAGGATATCAAATAAGATTGATCCATGACGAGAACATTAAAAGGAAGACGTTAATAGTGAAATTCAGTGTCGTGTCTATTACTAAAATTGGTGTACAAAAGTCTCCACTTTATAACTTAATCCGAAGAACGAAGCAAGAATCTCACCTTATAAGAACAAAAACCAAAGATTACAACGTCTATATGTATTGTTTCTTATGTTAAATTTGACTAAATTTTTATCGAAGGAATTAATGTAAGATGAATTTACCGACTTTCGAGGTGCCTTTTAACTATTTATAAATCCTTTTTCAAATGGAGACCAAATAATAGCCTTCATGGATGGAAAAACAAAATTTATTTTGACCAAAGGAATCTAAGCATAATTGCTTTATATTTTTGTATAATGGAAATTTGAGATGCTGCCTTTATTCTCAAGTCAACTTCTTCCCTTTTGTCTCCTTGATGCTCCATCAATTTATATATAAACCGTATGTTGCTTCTTTGTATAAAGATTCTTATCTTATAATTTTAATCAATGTCTCATGAGCATTGTTACCATTTTCAAATAGATTTTATGTTTTTTTTTTTTTTTTTAATGTCAAAAGAGATTTGACACATTTCTTGACTTACACTTACACGGAGGTAGGACCCATGTGGGGTCCATGTGCAATAAAAATAAATTAAAAAAAATGGCAATCCCCAATGTGAGTGTGTCGGTCAGAAGAACCCCTTCGAGCAACATAGCAAGATTGTTTCAAGTATGATCACGTCGAGCATGATTTGAAATGAGGGAAAAAAAATATTTTGATGCAGTTTTGTAAATAAAATTATATTTGAAATATGACAGATAAATAAGTCGTTCTAAGTCCCCTGAACGATTTTTTTGATAAAATTTATTATTAGAGATGATATTTGCTAATTAATGAAAGATTGAAAATAAAAATACGATGAAAAAAGTTAAAAATATAAGTGAGCAAAAATAGAAGTCTTTCATTGTAATTTAAAAATGTTAAAATCACTGAAAATTATGTTGCTAATATAATTATTACTTTTATAAATTATACTATTTGCCCTTTTTGGTCATTTGACTAAACAACCCACCAAAAAATCTCGTGTGAAACAAATGCAAAGTCAAAAGAAACACAAAAAGTGGGCAAGCCAAATTTCACCATCACAAAAAGGACAGTTTAGTCATTTTCACGAATCCCACAACGTCGGTGGCGTGGCATTCATACGCATACTAATTTCGTAATTACCTCACTTCACTAAGGGTAAATAAGTGTGGAAAAATTCAGAAATTTTACTCGACTTCTTCTAAATTCAGAAAAAGACCTGAAAAATTTGTGACGGAGCATACTTTGCTTGCCTACTTTCAACCAAAAACTTTGCTCAAATAATTTAATTTTAACATGGAAAAATTGCAACATTGGTATTCGATCTATTTTCTTAGTAACACATTAGTCTTCAATTTTTACCCAAATTTGTATAATCAAATACATTCAAAATCTTTGACTAAAGAAGTCACTCACTATTTTAACGTGGAATGGTTGCAACATATGTGTCCAATCACTTTGTATTATTCAACCCTGGTTTGATTCCGTTTTTTCTATCTTCTTTTCAACCACATATTCTTCCATAAAATAATATTACACACAACCCATAAAATTTTCCTCCATTTTTAACTATACATTCTTCATTAATCTATTATTTTAAAATTCTTTCTACATACAAAAAAATAGGACTTAAACATGGAAAAATTGCAACATCGCATGAAATTATTCATCAATCAGTTTATTTAATTGCACAATGAGTCCTCACTGAAGAAAATTGTTCAAAATTTTGTTAAATTATTGCATGGTCTTCACATAACTCAATTTTATAAAGATAAGTGTTTTATTTAACAAGGGTGTCTCTTTAGAAACTTGGTTTGAGATTTGGACGGGAGTAATCGTGCCTTTATAGTTTATAATGTAATGTTACGATGAACGTGCTCCTTCTTAAAGGTTGAGGATCAATTTGTTACAGAGACAATAGGTGAGAGATTAATTGTGCAATTCTCACTAAAAAAATCAGTAATTAATTTCGTTCATACTTTCCCCATATTTGCCGACGTATTTTATTCATTATTATATTTGTTTATTTCTGGTTTTTGTTTATCTCTTAAATAACACTGAAGCTTCGAATCTCAAGAGGGTGCTTTTTAACAATGGCGCCGCCTACTGCAGCCGATCGCAGCTCCTCCTTCTCTTCTTCCTCATTCAGACGCTGCCATTTTACAATTCTAAGTTAGTTTGATCATCATTATATGCGCTGTACTAACTGTAGCCATTTGACATTTCGGAAATGGAGAGGAAAGTGACAGTCAGGTGTATTCCGTTGTTCACTGCGTTCGTGGTGATTTCTGCAGTGATCTTTAGTTTCAGTGATGTAGTTGGTGGAACTACTGATCCTAGTGACGGTAAAGCTTTAATGTATTATCTGTTTGGTGTTATTTTTTTAGTGATGTCTAGTGTGATTTGATCGTTGAGCTGCTCGGACTTACTAAGAAAAAAGTTATGGAAATGAGTTTTCTTCAATTTTCATCCTAAGGCTATTACAGAGTTTAAGGTCTTGATGATGCGATGTGATGCATATACGTGCGCGAGTGAGTGAGAATCTTGTGATTTAACTTTGGAGAAAAATTAAACGTGAATGAACATTTTTATTTTGAGCCGAAGGATGAGGATTTATTAGAAAAGAGTAAAGGACTAAAGAAGGAGCCTTGGTCTTGCCAGTATAGGATATGCTGACATTTTACTGCCAATGATGATTTAATGTGATCATAGAATTATTAGTGAACTTTATTAACTCCATAAATTGATTGGATAATATAGTCTAGATATTGGGGTTGAGCACTATTCGATTTTCCAATCTTGGTATAGCATTGGATTCCAAAAAATTACAAATTGATCATTTGTTGGGTAAAAGCGATTTCTTGACTGTAAAGTCCATATATCGACATATCTTGATGCATGTTGTCTCTGTTTCTGTTTCTTGTACATGTGCTTCCCTGTATATATGTGCTGCAAAAATTTCAGGATATGAGATATGGTATTTTTTGAATTTTTTTCTTAGTTGTTATGACTTGGCAGCTAGGGTGCGTTAAATATGATGAATCTAAAACTAAATACAAGCTAGCTTTTTATCCACTAGTAATTTTATATGACTCTGGAGTTGATTGTGGATTTTTGAGCTCTCTCTCTCTCTCTTTATAGTTTGGCTTTTTAAGCATTTAACAGTCAATGTAAGTAAAAATGGGGACTCACTTGCAAAAGCATATCTTGATTTTGTATTATCAGATTTTGCTCGGCTCCACCTGCCATTCTTTCTCATAAATTTGGTCGGCTTTTTCCAGTTTAGGCTTGAGAGCTTATGGTGTTAGCTTGGTGTACAATAATGTAAATTTGTCATTTAAGTATCATATTGACTGGTGTTCATCTCTGTTCAACTGAATCTGCTGTGTGTTCGCCTGAATGGACAGTACAAGGACTTCAAGTTTTGTACACTTCACTAAACAGTTCCTCACAGCTAACTGGGTGGAAATCTAGTGGTGGTGATCCTTGTGGAGAGTCATGGAAGGGAGTTACATGTCAGGGTTCTGCTGTTGTCTCTGTGTAAGTGATGTTCTCTTGGAATTTTGTATCCATTGGTATTACAAGCACATTGAGGACTTAATCAGTTGGTATTTGGGCTGAATATTTTTATTTATCTTATGACAGTCGAATTTCTGGGTTGGGTCTCAGTGGAACAATGGGATACTTGCTCAATAACCTAATGTCATTAAAGACGCTGTAAGAGAACACTTTTCTCCATTGCGTTTATTAGTCAAAATATTTATTAAGTTGTCGGCAAAGTTGAGTTGATGAATTTTTTATTTACTTCTTTTGTTATAGGGATTTGAGTGGCAATAATATTCAAGATGCAATTCCGTATCAGTTACCTCCTAACCTTACAAACCTGTAATGTTACGAGGAGCGTTTCTTTGGACAGTAGCTAGTATTTATTCCAATGATCCATGTGCTAATGTTATTCCCGTCTTACTTCAGAAACCTTGCAAGCAACAATATAAGCGGGAGCCTCCCTTATTCCATATCTACTATGGCCTCTCTTAACTATTTGTGAGTGGCATATCCTCTACGCCCTTAAAATATTAAAACAACTAGATTCATTATCGGGTCTAGATGGTTTTCCTGTAGTTTCTAACTCTTAAACCTTTTATTCATGTTTTTAGGAACATTAGTCGGAACTCGCTGTCCCAATCGATTGGAGATATGTTTGCCAATCATTCTGCCCTCGCAACATTGTAAGGCACTGGGTTAAATTTGTAATCTCATTTCTTAATTTTGGCCATTTAGTTGCTTAAATCTTCCATCTTTATTTTCTATTCTTTAAAATTCTATTTTGATTGTAGATTATGGATTCAAATAACTCATCTTTGCTGTGACTTATTTTAGTCTTTTTGATGCAGAACTAACAAAATAAGAGAGAAAAAGTGAAGAGAATCTGGAAGAGAGAAATCTTAATCTCGATAGATAATTAAATTCCATTTTATGTAAATTGAAGCCCTAGTTTTCCATTTTATAGTTGTAAAAAATGTTTATGAGAGCTTTTGATACATCACGAGCATATCAAATATCAAAATCCCAGTTAATCAAAAACCAATCAAACTTAGAGGATGTTTGGTGGAGATTAAAATTAGATTTTTAGTAAATTGTGATACAAGTTTTTGAAATGTGTGGTTGAAAAGTTGTGGGACCCATAAAAGATGTGGTTAATATTGATTGTTTGACTTTGACTTGGATTTAGATTTTAGCCCCCGTTTGGTCTACATTATTATCTCATTAAAATGAAAAATATGACTGTTATCCATCACATTTACATTTAAATTCAATTTTTCTATCTCTTATGTGGGCTTAATAACGGCTATATTGTTTTAGATTAAGGCCAATCTAAAACAAACAGGACCTTTGTCTAAGTCAAACTCTATTTTAATCACATTTCTCCTAGAATCTCCATCAGGTGCATTATAAGTTAATTAATCTGCATGACCATTTATATCTGATATATTGAATGACCACGATTTTAGTCGTCCTTTATACAAATGGTAAATGTAATAAGAAAAATAGGAACACTTCGAGATCTTAGTACCATTTTTACTTTTTCTATCTGAATATGAGACAGTATATTGTATTAGAAAGTGCAATAATGTATAGTGTTTGTCATTTATGAGAACTCCAACTACAACTTCACTCAGTTTTCTTTTACCAAATTTACTTTAACAAGTGTTCTAGTAGATCAGCACAATCAGGAGAATAATGCCCACTTATTGAATCTTGTTTGGAAGTATCCATTGATATGAGGCTTTTGCAGGGATTTATCATTCAATAATTTCACTGGAGATCTTCCATCTTCCCTTAATTCTTTGACAAATCTCTCCACTCTGTGAGTATCAAAATGAACTTTTTAAATTCTCTCTCTCTCTCTCTCTCTCTCTCTCGTGCGCTGTGTTCATTGCTTAATTCGTCTGAATATTTCTCTTTTGGCAGCCATATGCAAAACAACCAACTTACTGGTTCTCTCAACATCTTAGTTGGTTTGCCTTTGACTAACTTGTAAGGATCTCCCCCACACCCTTTTGCTCTCTTGTTTGAATTCCTGAAACCATTGAGGTTATCATGTAAATATTTTTACTATTATCTTCTGCAGAAATGTTGCCAACAACCAATTTAGCGGGTGGATACCAAAGGAACTAAGCTCTGTCCCTAATTTTATGTGAGTGATTGCATGCATTTCAATATTTCGTGTAATTATAATGCTCTTATTTTGTTAGTGTGCCTGGTATGTCAAAAACAGATATGATGGAAATGCATTTACCAATGGCCCAGCTCCACCGCCGCCACCGTACACCTCGCCACCTCCGGGTAGCTCTCGCAATAACAGAAATCACTCTCCTCCTAGTGGTCATTCTCATGATTCTGATGGCCCACCTTCTAATCAACACAACGGAAATAAAAAGAATGGGTTGAGTACTGGACCTATTGTAGGTATAGTTATAGGATCTTCACTGGCAGTACTCTTCGTTATGCTTGCACTTGTTTTTTGCCTTCGAAGGGGCAACAAGAAGGAGATTGTTGCACGACCACCCTCAGCAGCAAGTCTTCCTGTCAGCACACATAAAGGTAGCCACTTCCTATCATCACAATAATAAGTTAGTTTAGAAACTTCTCATTAGTTAATATAGACCTGATATTTGGATGGTAGCTTGTCTTTGATAATAGTTTGATGCTATGCACCAATACTCCTCCTATGTGCCCTTGTCCCATTTTTTCTATATTTTCTGGATTGCTGACCTAGAAGGATAATTTAGAGATACCCCTCACTCAAGTGTCAGATACGCTAAATAAAGATATAATATATGAATTTAAATTTTAAAGAATTAAAATCGACATGTCTGTGTTCTACTTTTACGAAAAATCACGTGTTGGTGTGTGCTCATGTCATTTTGTTTCCATGTTGCATGTCCGTGTCCGTTCAACTTAGGTTTAGTGTAAATATTGCTGTTTTTATTGTAGCTTTTGTTCTCTTTCACCACCGACACAAGTCAGTTCTCAAGTTCTCCAAACTACAAAGAGTAATCCGCTTTGCCTCAAAATGCTCCAGGTTTCTTTATTAAACCTGATTGTAGCTTTTCCTACTAAATTTTCTGCACATGGGTTCAGGATCTCATGCTCCTGAGTTGTTTGTTTAAAGTTATCTGTTAATTTTCCTAAGAAATATATGGTTAGGCTAAATCATACTACCTCTCAAACCAATTTTATCTGTCATGAACACATCATTATCTAATAATTTCTGAATGTGTAATGTGCAGTAATAAAGATCAACAGATTCTGGTTATTTGGCAGTCATATGCAACTTTTTATAACGTCTAGTTCTTTCTAAAGCTTCAATCACTACTATACCTTGTTTCTTTTTACGATATTCCACTTTATTTAGGTCTTTAATAGTTCATTTCTTGTTCTAGTTGTTTCGACTGAGTAATGACGACCATTCTTATCTTGTAATAATATTAAATGATGATAATCATAAATTTGGTTTACCAGAAACCTGAACTTAACAGGTCCCCAACTGGGTGGGTGTAATGAATTACTTGTTACTTTTCTTTTATGTGAATTCTGCAATATATTGAGAATCTGAAGATTCAAGATCCTCATCTGTTTACAAATATTTCTAATATTCTAAATATCTTTCCATATTTTTTATTTTTTTTTGCTTTCATATATTTTCAATTTTTAGGTGGCATTAAAATTTATTCATTATCGACCCTCTGCTTTGTTTCTAGTGAATATGGAGATGCAAGAGCAAAGGGCAATGTCTACAGTTTCAGCAGCTGATTTAAAGCCTCTGCCTGCAGAAAGGGTGACAGTTGAAAGAATTCAAGGGAAAAATGGATCTATAAAAAGAATGATGTCACCTGTAACTTCCACTTCTTATACAGTTGCTGCGCTTCAAACTGCAACAAATAGCTTTAGTCAAGAAAATCTAGTTGGTGAAGGTTCTCTTGGTCGTGTGTACAGAGCAGAGTTCCCCAATGGAAAGGTAATCTCATTTTCTCATGGCTATAACATACCTGAGTACATTTATAATTTCTTTATTTGATTGCTGAACGGTCAAATAATATGCAATTTAAGCAAGCGAAATTCATTACTCTCCGGCTTGGAAATAGCAACTTTATAATCATTTAAACTGAATTCCCATTTTTAATCGTTCAGATGGGATTCACACTCAATATATATAATTAACTGCTTGCTTTAAAGAGCTGTTGATGCTGATGAATAGGATCTGGTCATTTCTCTCACCTATATATATATATATATATATATGACATAACATCGAGACGAGGAAATTGTGGCATAACACATGGCAATGTCAAATTGTCTGAAAGTGAAATAGTTCTTGTGCTTACCTCTTAAACAATTCGAAAGGGTGAACAACTGAATGTTCTGATGCATGATTTATTTCAGATTATGGCTATTAAGAAGATAGACAATGCAGCACTGTCACTACAGGAGGAAGATAATTTTGTTGAAGCTGTTTCAAATATGTCACGCCTGAGGCACCCCAACGTTGTTCAGCTGGCTGGATATTGTGCAGAGCATGGACAACGTCTTCTGGTTTATGATTACATCGGAAATGGCAGCTTGCATGATATGCTGCACTTTGCTGATGAGAGGAGCAAGATGCTTACGTGGAATGCACGGGTTAGAGTAGCACTTGGCACTGCTCGGGCTTTAGAGTATGCAACACATGTATTCAGTTTTGGAGAACCTCCCCCCTCCCTCTTTCTCTCATGGGATTTGCTCACTAAAATGAAGCTTCTTTGCATAGGTACTTGCATGAAGTGTGTTTACCTTCTGTTGTACATAGAAACTTCAAATCGGCAAACATTTTACTAGACGAAGAGCTCAATCCCCATTTATCAGACTGTGGATTAGCTGCTTTGACTCCTAACACAGAACGACAGGTAAATCAATTGGGGTAAATATTTATAGATCAGTTTAGCTACTTCTGTGATTTTGTTGTTGGCCTTTCAATGAGATGATTGTTCGGATACATATTATGTTATGTAATTGACATGAAGGGATATTGGGAAGTTTATTCAAGTCTTCCTAGTTGAAAAATCCTACGGGAAGTAAAAATTGAATTGCTTTTAAACTCCCTGGAAAGTATCAGTTAAGATAAGAATTGTTACTGGATGATTTATGTGTACTAGTTCTTTGCAATGATCTGAAACACTGGCAATCAGACTTTGATGCTGCAATAGCCACAGGGCCGACCAAAATAGCTTCTGATATTCTGACTTTCATTACTATTTTGACAGATTTCATCAACCCAAATGGTTGGTTCATTCGGTTACAGTGCTCCTGAGTTTGCCTTATCTGGAATATACACTGTAAAGAGCGATGTATATAGCTTTGGTGTGGTAATGTTGGAGCTTCTGACAGGTCGGAAGCCACTTGATAGGTAAACCTAATCCTAGATGATTTGGCTATAGCAGTTTATTCTCGAAAACTTCTCAGGATTTCTTCACTCTCTTAATCCTGCCTTTTCCGTTCTCCCTTATTTTTTTCCCTGGCTTGTGGTGCAGTTCAAGAGTGAGATCAGAACAGTCACTTGTGAGATGGGCCACTCCTCAACTTCATGACATTGATGCTTTAGCAAAGATGGTTGACCCTTCACTAAATGGCATGTATCCTGCAAAATCTTTGTCCCGGTTTGCAGACATTATTGCCCTGTGTGTCCAGGTAAGGTTTGGGTGCCAAAATTATTATGTGCTTGTGGTTAAGTCTTAGTCTTGGCCTTTTACTGATCTCCGGTGCCTTTTAAATATAATTATCATTTCCCATACAGCCTGAGCCCGAGTTTAGGCCCCCCATGTCTGAGGTTGTGCAAGCACTGGTTCGCTTGATGCAAAGGGCGAGCATTATCCAAAGAAGGTCCAGTGACGATTCAGGTTTTGCATTCAAGACTCCATATCATGAAGCAACTGACTTGCCATAACAAGTAATCCAGCTGTGGTGGCAAGCTTGTCGAATTTTGCACACAATCGCGCAGTGGAAATGGACAAGGACGATAAAATGAAGCATAAAAATGCAATTATGTCACTTGCAGTAGAGGTTACAGTCCCTTTATTTTGCGATAGGTATATACATTTCTCCCAATTGTTGACGTACTGGATGTTAACTTCGCTTAATATCGTATTCTGATTTGGCAACTCTTCATCTTTTATCTTGCTCACGACTCACGAGAGAATCATCTCTCTCATCAGCAGTTTCCAAAACTTGAAATAAGACCACATTAATCTCAATTATAGCAATCTGACAGATTAAACTGCATTATTGGAAAATGCTTAAAATTTAATCGCTTCTAGTCTAGCATATTTTTTTATCCACACATTTGGTAAGAATTAAAACTACGACTCACTTTTATTCATACATTTCACAAGTTCCGCAACTTATAGTCACTTAATTTTAATCTAAATAGAGTCCAGTTTGGTTGATTTTAACCTATTTTTTAATCCAAAATCCAAGAACTTTTGATTTTATTATTAATCACAATTTTAAAATAGCAAAAATGTTCATGCACATTCATGCATACAAGCAACACAGCATGACAAATTTCTATAAACAAGAAGTATAATATAAATCATTTTTTAGTATTGTCTAAAGATAGAAGTCAAGTTACATTATAGTATGCTTCATTATTTTTGTTAAATTGAATGCAACAATTACTTCCTTTACACACACTTGGGATGATCCCCAGGCGAAATTCAAATTAAACTTCATTTCTAAAAAAATCACATTTTCTGTGAAATTAGATCAACTGAACTCTACAAGTTGAACATATAAATTGCATTGTAAAATGTCCACTGATAAATATCTAGCATAGAAATTAAACTAAAGAATATGTTAAAGCATCTTTTAAGAGACTTTAAGTGAGATGCATATGATTGATAGGTCAATTTTAAAATTTCAAAAACTAAACCAACCCCCAATAGCTCGAACGTATGATTGACAGGTCGAGGTTGACCCAACCCGACAATTTCGAATCGGTTTGACAATTTTTGCTTATACCCTATAAACCACTAAAGTCCAATATTCCATCATGATGTTGCATTAGAAAAACCAACGCTACACATTCAGCAAAATATAGACATGGGAACAGCGGTGGATTCACAAAAATGTTTGCCCCAGAAAATGTAAAGCTTTCTCCCAGTAGACTGAATTCGAGTTGAACATAGCAGCTATTCAAAACGATTTTTTTATACATAATTTATCTTCAACTTCAAACATAAATGTAGCTTTTAGAATTAGAAACATCAATCCTCAAACATGATAAAACTTTGGTGCCAAATGGAAGAAAACTTTATGAGAGAATGAGAAACAAATTTCATATAGCCAATCACAGTTTCTGAATAACAACTGAATTCAATAACCCGGCTTGCTCAATTGTCTGGCTCGGATCGGCAAGAACCTTGGGAGGAAATCCAACTGATTGCAGCTGATAAGTACTGGTTCCTCCAGGCCTAGATGCATCAATGAAGGAACGGATATCACCTATTGTATGGTGATAGTTGAAGCGTGCTACCATGCGCGTTCCATCAGCCAATCTAAGCTGAATTGACGTGGAAGGCAGTGATTGATCCACCACCAAGCCTACAGAAGGTGATGGAGCAGTTCTAAGGGGAGCAGAAACAGATGACTCGACCACAGTCTCAGTTGAGGAGCTACTTCCTAGAGTTCTACCCGTACCTTGAAATGGAATCTGAAGTTTCTCTGGTTCCTGCAAATACATGAAAGAGAATGTAACTACTTATTTCCTTGATTTCTTTAACATTCACAAGCATTTATAACAAAGGTAGAATCAGTAATTGGAAAGTCAAAACGATTTTCACAATAGATAAATTGCGTATTCAAAACTCTCAAAAGTTACATCAAAGGAAAATGTAAATGTGCAATCATGAAAAAAGAAATGGAATGAATGTGAAACTTGTGTGCCAATGCCCATAAAAGATAGGGAGGCTTAAGGAAACATAAGAAGATTCAGCTTAAACTTACAGGGCAATTCTCATCCCTCCTTATGAGATTCACATGAACAGATGATCTCCTGTCTGCAGGTTCCAGCTCTTTAGGGCACTCGGATTTTCTGATGCTCTGCAATAAAATGTCATTACATGTCATCACATCCTGAACAACACTCCAAGAATAATATCAAATTATTGTTTCTTTTTGGTTTGGAGTGGAGCTGTTTATTTTATGAGATGTAAACAACTTTTGTATTAAGGATATTTGTTTTTTAACAATCCTCCCCCAAACACCGACGATCAAAGTCATTAAACTAACTTCTCAGCTGCAACGAAAGAAGAAAGTAAGCACAAGCAATTGAAAAGGGGGAAAAAAAAAAAAAAGAGATGCAACATTTAACGTATGTGAGATGTTGAGATATAGTGGCCGCCAGCAGTTTGTTAGTCAAGCACGATAATCAGAAACATCATTCCAAGAAGATCTAATGTCTTATTCCAGTTGCTTCTTTTAAGAACTTTATTAAGTTGTAACAATCATTGCCTGTTACCTCCAGAAAAGGTGCATTTTCAGGATCATCCAACCTCCTCAGAGGTCCATCATTAACAGTGAAACCATTTCTCCAGAAAACAATGTTGTGTACAACTGACTCAGGCTGCTGGGGAGCAGCAGATGGCGCAGTTTCACCCGAGAGTAACCTTCCAGGCCCAGTAAAGCTTCTTGAGCTTGAAGATGGATTAAGATTTTCCAAGGGGCCTTGCACAGCACCCAACTGCCTCGCCTGATCAAAAATTGCATCCACGTCATTACCCTTTGAAGGATCTTGGACAAGCATACCACTGCAAATTTTATGATTAATAAGTCAATTGATTGTGATGCATCAGACATATCAACAGAATGAGATTTCAAAAACATGGCGCCTTTTGCCGTCAGCAAAGAGGAAGACAGTGAAGAATTGATTTGTGGAGAAAATGATAATATAAAAAGGTGTAGATCAGATTCAATAACTTCGAGGAACAATAAGCTACCTAGCAGACTCGGGCCAACAGTTCAAGGATTTGGTTAGCACACTGAGCATCCAAAAAGAACTAAGAAGGAATACAGAAACAAAAGGAAAAGAGAACAGATAACAGGAAAACCCAATTCATAGCAACTCTAATCACAGCCCACTCAAAATCAAGCCCAGATGACACATAAACGATTTAATCCAATTAAACATTTTTTCCGAAGTAGACAAACCCAATTTACAACAACCCTAATCACATCCTACACAAAATCAAGCCCCAAATGACACACAAGCACTTCCATTCAACCATAAATGTAACGAAAAACTAACGATTGGTAGAATCACAAGCGAGAAAACACTATGTTTTTAATGGACCTCTTTTCGCCACCGGTGTAGTACTCCTGTGGGCCATCAGAGTCGCTGTCCGAGTCATGGCCAGATGGCCGATTCAAGTCGGAGAGGGTCCGTATGCCGCCGGCGCGGCTGCTCGAGGGTTTTGAGGGTTTCTTGTCGCGCGAAGACATGATCACTATAATTTTCTTTGATCTAGAATGGGGGATATTGGTAGAAGAAGAGTCTGTGTGATTCGGTGACTCTTTGCTATGTAATTAGGGCTATCTGATAATCATAATTCTTGAATAAAAAATGTCAATTTTAATTAATTTATTTTCAACAATTTAAAATATAGAAAATTTAGGGTATGATTGATTGTAACAGAAAATTTGGAAGGAAAGAAAATAAGTACTAGCTAATTGAATTAAATCAAGATTATTAATTAAATGTATTTAATTTTTAATTTTTAATTTAGAAAACATTATACTTATTTATTTTTATTGACATGTGAATGAGAAAGAGGAGATGGAAGAAACAACGAATTATTTGAAAAATAAAATCTTGCTCCTCTTAAAGCACATGACCAAAAGTATGAAATATTTTCCGTGAGAAAAATATCGATTAAACAATACAAAAGTAAGAATTTGGGTGGAAGAAAAGAAGAAGACATTTTTCATAAAAGAAAATATTAGTAATCAAATGCGCCTTTTTTTTTTCGAAAAAAGTAATTACTTTTATTGTTAAGAAAAAGGTAATTGATGCAAAATATCTAATCCTCTATATTTATTTTTCCTTCTGGTTTCGTCAATTTTACTTTGGGTAATTATATTATCATCACAAAATTTACTTGTTGCAACACATTATAACTACACGACAGTTAAAACATGTTTTTAATAAATACACAATAATAAAAATACAATTGTAACCATAACCAAATAAAAATTTAAAAATAAAATATTACACTATTTTGTGGTGTATATAGCCATACTCACGACTAATATATATATATATATATATATATATATATATATATCACAATTTGTAGCTCAGCAAATAACTCTGATCCATCAATGTCAGAATTCATGTCGTGTTTTAAAAATTCTTCAAGCTTATCACATCAACACTTCAAACAATTTTTATCTGCATTATGCAATTTTTTATTTTTTTAAATCAAACAAAAACCAAAAAATATTTTCATATTTTTGAAATTGCTCAAATCTTAACTTAAGCGAAGAAAGAGATTGATCAACTATATACAAGAAATAATCAACTCTAAATGATTCTTCAACTAAATGTGTTATCTCACGATTAACATTTTCATCAAAGCGCTTCTTTCTATGAATAATACGTTTTTCTTGAAATATAGGTTCAACTTCCATTTGATCAGCAATTTCTTTAGCAGTAATTTTGTCAGATTCAAATCCAATTTATCTGTATGTTTCAAAAAATGAAATAAGCGATTTCATGTGACTAATAGCAGCATCAATTGACATGTCTTCACTTTATAACATTTTGCTTACTCTTTGAAAGTTTAATTCGAAGAGAGAGAATTTATTTTATGTTGAGTTTAGAAAAATAATGGTAGATTACTCTTATAGTTGAATTTGAAGAGACAAAAAAGAATTTTTATTTGGTTAAGAAAAAGAAAATGGATGTTTGGAAGATAAATGGTCAAAATTAGTTATAAAAATAGAAAGTTATGGTTATGATATATTTATATCTTTCTATATATAAAAAGTGGCTATGAAATAGAATTTCTTGGTTTAACGGAAAAACTAACGGAATTTCTTGTTTTAACGGAAAAATTAACGGAATTTCTTGTTTTAATGAAAAACATATAACTTTAGGGTCCAACTTGAATTTATTTAAAACCTTAGGGACTAAAACTTAAAATTTAACCCTAATCCTTAAATTGCAGCCAATGACCTTAACATATCAAATTTACACAAGAAGTCCCCGCCTCCTCAACTCCCAAAAATCGAAAAAAAACTTTTAATCTTCCATGACTAAAAAACCCAATGTTGTCAAACCTGGCCCAACCCAGTCGGTTAGACCGGAAAAATCGGGAACGGGGCCCAAAATCGGGCCAAATTATGTCCGATTTTTTATTATTTTCAAAACCGGTTAAAACCGGCCAAACCGGTCCCGATTTTCAATTTTTTTTTTTTTTTTGTTTAAAAATTTTTAACTTCATAGATGGGCTTCAAAATTTATTTAGAATTCTAAGGCCCATGGAGAAGTAATGGATGTTATGCTCATTTTATAGATGCACTTCTCTCCAAAGGTTTCATAAACTTCCAATGTGGGATTGTGTCTTTTATACATGCTCTTAACTCTAATAGTTTTATAAACTTCCAATGTGGGATAGTGATATATAACCAAAAAAATGTTAAAATACCCATCAAAATCATTTTCAAATGTATGTTTGGCTAATTTGATTTTTAATAACAACTAATTAAATTGTAATATTCACATTCATTCATTCATTTATTTAATTTTCAAATTTAACTTAAATTACACTTGATTATTAATATATTAATGTTAGCTATCATTTTCTATAAGTTTAAATTATTTTAATTTAACAAAGTAAACTATTTTAACATATTGATTTTTAATTTTTAGTATTGAGACTAATTGTAGGATAATGAATCTAATTAGTAAAAATATATTTACTTTGAATTATTAATATGAAAATTTTAAAAAATATATATTATTTTATTATTTTTGTATGTATTTATTGCATTCGATTCAACCCCGGTTGAACCTTTTGACCCTGACCCTTCACATTTTCCGGGTTGATGACCGGGTCGGTTTTCAAAACACTGGAAAAATCTTAATGGAGAAGCTCTTCCCCCCTTTTCATGGCCGACGCCCCCAAGAACCGTAGTGGCTGGGGGTTGGGGGCGGTTGTGCTTGCCTATCATCTTAGTTGGATTAATCATGAGCGCAATAATCATCTTTTTTCTCTCGCACAAGCAATAGATGGAAACATCCAATTTAATCCATTCAAATCCAGCAATCAATTCATGAGAAATGCTGGACTTACAGGCTACTGTTTCATAGAAACTTTATAGAAAATAAAAAAATAGCCTGGTTCGGGAGAAAAGAGATAGAAGCCGTTTCAAAATAGGGCAAAGAGGAAGGAAATAGCCTATTTCTCCCATTTCTCACTTGCAGTTCCCGCCCACCTCAGATTCCTCCATCTCGAGCACAATGTAATAGGTGAGCTTACTGAGAACGAAGATTACACCTCGCGATCCCACATACCCTCTGTAGACTATAGTTCTATGGCAAGCTGTACCGACTTCATATGTGTATTTGGATGTGAAAAACTCAGAGAGAGGTACTTCCTCAATGTAAGTCAGGTGAAATAAATAATGATTGTGACTTTTTTGACATCTAGACACAAAAATAAGAATACGAAACTAACTAGATGGTAATGTCATTGGTGTTCAAAATGTATTTTCATTTGGGGGCATCTTTTTCTTGTCATTTGTTTTTAGAATATAGTATAATATTATTGTGCATCATATGAACTTTAAGTTTTATGTTTATGATTTTGGGTTGGAGACGACAGAAAGAAGCACTTTATTTAATTATTTATCAATTATATAAACATTACATCATTAATTATTTAATTAACCAAAAAAATTACATCTTTATTAACAACAAATTAATTCTTAAACAAAACTATTAAATATAAATTAAGCAAACGTGCATTGCACGTTGCTTGCACCTAGTGATAAATAAATGTAAGTATAAATTTTATATCATTTATATATATTTTTAAAGATTTTTGTATATTTATTAATTTCTTGTGTTTGCATATGACAATTCTATTTTAAATAATTTTACTAATATAATTTTTGTTTCTGTTCCACCAACCAATTAATCTTATAAAATTTGGGGTCTTCGTCAAAGTGGGGCCTTTGGCGGTCGCCTACCCTGCCGTGACTGCCTATAGTGACGGCCGCCACTGCTCACGACCCAATATTGCTCCTCATTTTCCTCACTTTCTCCGCACATTCTTCCGCACCAATTTTCTTTGCACACAACTGCTGGAGTTATCATGGCAGCATCCATAGCAATCTTTACATATTGGGATTTGTTACGTGGGCATTATTAATACCTTGGTAGAAATGCATAAATTCTAAAGTTTTGGTTTCAAAATGAAAACGGGGAGAGGAAAAATTACTTTCAGAGATGGCAAGAGCTTTGGAATCAGACTTTCTCGTAAATCAACGGAATAACATATTTATCCTCCAACACATTGTTTGGCTTCTCCATCGTCGCCGACGCAGGTGGTGGCTCCGCTGAAGAAGATTAGCAATCACATTCTCTTCCCTACTTCAATGCCAAGCCAATACCAATACGCACTTCCCATAGAAATCAAGAAATATGTGTCATTTTGTAGCGGGCAGATCAACATCAGCGACTTTCTTTATGTTTTGACAAATTGATGGCTGACATTACTTGAAACTTGGATTCAAAGAACGGGGACAATACCCAAAATCTCACCATATTAGACTCGACTTGGCTTTGGTGTGAGATAGTTAGTGCGTCCCTTTTGCAACCTACGTTAGTATCATAGTATGGTTTACCCAATTGTTGTGTGAATTTTTCAATCGCAAGTGTATGGTGTCAAGTTTTAATATAGTGAGAGTAGAGTATCGTTTTCCACAGGGATTGAAATCAAATCTTAATAATTTCTGTAATTAAAATAACATTAATTTTATCTAGAAAACCAAAATATTCGAGTGAATTAACTAACTAAACTAATTTAATAAATTAAAAACGTAATTACACAAAATTAATACCAATGGGATTAAACTCTAGAGATCCAATTTCACCTAACTATCAATTATGCTGCGATCATCTAACTATTCCTTAATTTACTCTTATAGTTTATTAGTCAATATCTCGAAATTATCTTAATCCCCTATCTCGATGGTGAATTAAGAATTACTCTTAAAAACTTAATTTTGAGTCTCCATCCGAAATTAAGATGATAAGGTACATTTAGATATTTGGTTCTTGACTACAAAAGATTTCATAGGCCTCTCGAGCTTTATAATTTCCTAGATTGTGTTTATCAATGATCACTATTTAGAATTCATTCTCTCGATAGTAAATCTCAAATTTTATATAATTCAAATGGTGATCAAGCATTCGAAAACATTAAAAATAGATAAACACAAACAAACAATTGAATAACCCTCGAAATAGATAATTAAATGATTAAAGCATAATCTCTAGTATTGACTACATTGTATCTCTAGAAAAATAAATTACTCCATGAAAATATAAAAGAAAATACAATCTACATTCTTAAACATTGAAAAAATAGAGAAGATTAATAGAGAATAAGAAAAACTATTTGACTTGTGGATTCCTCAATCTCCAAGGGTCTTCTTCTTGATGTGGCTGCTGTTTTTCATCTCCAAAAAGTCATTTTTCGAACCTCACCAGTCATATTTATAGTCCCCCCTTTTAACTCGTCAGTTTTAAGGCTTATTTGACAACAGGTGTCGTTGCGACGCCTATCTTCTCGGTTGAAAAACACTTTAGGACTTCCAGTTGGGCGCGAGGGCCTCATAATGACGCGGGAGCGCCTGTGCCTTCGGATGAGAAACAACTGCGCTGCGCGTCCTCCAATGTTTTTAACATAACTTCTTTACTCGATATCCAATTGAGATGATTCAAGATGTGTAGGAAAGATAACTCAAAGTGCTACAACTTTGCTTCAGACATCATCCTCAATTCAATCGTTTACTATATCAAAAGTGAGTTTCAATATGAGACTAAAAATCCGGAGCAAAACCTTTTCGGTTGGAATTTGATGTGTGATTACTTTTTGGTTATATTTGATTCATTTGACATCTTTTTTCATCCAATTGATCATTAACATTCTCAAATCTTCATCATGAGGTTTGGTGCAACTTTTGAATATTTGTACTTTAGTTAGAACAAATATTTTTTTTTGATGCGAAGACATAGGAGAAACTACTCTTTTTCATTATATTTAGAATGAAAAGGGATTCTATCATATTCATATATAGTGAAGTCTTACCCCGGATTCCCACAAAAGAAAATCATTTTTCACACTTATTATTAGTTAATAATGCTAGTGAGTGGATTTCTATGTTTATTCTGATAGGAAATTAAGATATTCAAATAAATAATTTTGGATCGAATGACTATTCATCTATTGTATTTTTATGCAAACAAATAGGGGGGAAGAAAACTCTATGGAAAGGTGGTGGTTTAATTCGATGGTGTTTAAGAAGGAGTTAGAACGCAGGTATGGAATAAATAAATCAATGGACAATCTTGGTCCTATTGAAAATACTAGTAAAAGTGAAGATACGAATAGAAAAGCTAAAAACATTCATATTCGTGACAATTCTAGTTCTTTCTTCATCCAATTGATCATTAACATATTCTCAAATCTTCATCATGCGCCAGGTGCCGTAGCTAACCGAGTAGCTCTAGAAGCATGTGTAAAAGCTCGTAATGAAGGACGTGATCTTGCTTCTGAGGGTAATGTAATTATCCGTGAGGCTAGCAAATGGAGTCCTGAACTCTGCCGATCAAATTTGAGTTTCTTTGGATCTCTTACATTTTAGCTCATTTCTCCAATTTTTGTCAATTTTAGATTATTTTCTTCAATCTCATCAACCTACTTCGCAACATCAAAATCACGCATTAAAACATAAATAACTCATAAGAATTAATCAAATAACAAGTTTAATGACATTGATATCATGAGTGAAATATCACTCATCACCAAACAATATTTTGGATGGATTCCCTAAACCCCTTCCCTCTTCTGGTTTCAAGCATATATTACCTTGCGCTCGGAAGAAAATTAAGGGAAAGAAAAGAAAAAAAAAACTAATTTTATGATTGTGGTGTATTAATAAATTAATTTGTATGATAAATATATTAAAAGGCCTTTTATGTAATTTTATTTAAGTAAATGAAAAAATGCTTAAAATTGTTGTGCAACTAGCAATATTTGAAATGGTAATATAATTACCTTTTTCTTTTAGATAGGCACATACTTTGCCCATGACATGGAAAAAGACAAATTTTCCCTTGAATTTATGATATGCAAAATTTTCCATTGAAAATCGATTTTCAACTTTTGTAGTGTTTGATAGATAAAAAATTTTTCGGGAAAATATTTTTCAACTTTTCAAATTTTCCACCTTTTTGAGAAAAATAAATTTTTAATGTTTTGGTGGGTAAATATTTTCCAAGTTTTTTTTTGTGCCAATTGGAAGAAATTCTAGATACAATGGTAAAAAAAAATTTCACTTTTATTAACAATTTTCATGCAAAACAAAGTCAACGGATGGTATTCGGTATGATTATTTTTTTTTTTCAATTTTTTAATTTTTGGCAATTGGAATAAATTCTAGACCCAATAGTAGAAAATATTATCACTTTAATGAACAATTTCCATAAAAAACGAAGTCAAACGGACTCCAAACTTTAAACATTTTCCATAGAAAATTATATCAATCAAACACAATTAATTACAATTCCCAGTAAAACAATTTTTAGGGAAATATTTTTCCTATAAAATATTTTATTTCCACCCATTTTTCACTCTACAATCAAACGGACCCTTAAAAAAAATAGAAAAGGCAAAATAGCATCCATCCATTTTCGGTTGGTCTAGTTTTTCTTATTTATTACTTAGCGTGGGTTTGAAAAAAAATATACTCTTGATTGAAAATGAACTTGAATTATTTATACCAAAATACTAACTTGATCGAGGCTCATCTGATAAATGGATAAATATATCTATAACATATTAAATATCATATCAAACGAGAATTATTTTTTGGACGATTATAACTATATTACAATTCAATTGTTTCAATAATATATTACTTTTCGTTTTTCAATATGTATTTAATTTACAAATTGTAATAAATATTATAATTAATTAACATTCACATTCATATAATTAATATCAATTAGAATTTTACATATTAAAAAATACAATTCCTTATTCACGGCCATGTATACTGGTTAGCATCCAGTTTCACTTAATTGAAAATTAAATTATATTCATTTAATATAAATTAATTAATATTTACATTAATTCATGTATCGTATTTGTCATTCATTTTCATTTATATATTTAATTGTAATTATAATACTCTTCATTTTGCCATTTACCTACATGTAGAATAATTAATATTTAATTTCGGGGACTTGCATTTTTCCCATTCTCAAATCGGGTAAATCGAATGTCAAACTTTCACAGCACTCGTAAAACATTTCAAAATAGGGTTAAATTCACAAATGATCATCCAACTTTATACTTGGTGTCATCATGACTACTCAATTTGATTTTGTTTCACCATAGCCACCCAATTTTATACTTAGTGTCACAATAGTAGCTCAATTTGATTTTATTTCACAATGACCATCCAATTTTTTTTTTTATAACTTTTCACAATAGTTATCCAATTTCATATAATATTTTACAATGGTCAACAAACTTCATTTCACCATTCCCAATAATTTTAAAAGGGGTAAAACAATAACTTTGTATTATATATAAAAAATATATTTAAAATAAATTAAAATGAAAACTTATTTTTAAAAAATGTTACATAAAAAAATAAAATAAAAACTTATTAAAAAAGTTACTTAGAAAAATAAAATAAAATAGAACTTATTTAAAAAGAAAGTTACTCAGAAAAATAAAATAGAATAAAAAGTTATTTTAAAAAGACATTCCATAATAAAATAAAAACTTATTTTAAATAAATAAATTATTTTATATATATAATACAAAGTTATCATTTTACTCCATTTTAAAGTTAGTGAAAATAGTGAAACATATAATTATTTGGTCATTGTGAAACATTATATGAAATTGAGTGACCACAGTGAAATAAAATCAAATTGAATGATTATGGTGACATTAAGTATAAAGTTGGGTGACGATGATGAAAGAAAATTAAATTGAATGACCATGATGATACTAAATGTAAAGATGGGTGGCCGAATTGAACCCTTTCAAAATAACTTCCCGCATGTCCAACTCGGAATAATTATACCAAAAATTGGGAAAATTTAGTGTGAAGGAGAGGCAAAAAAGGGAGATATACTCATAACCCTTGGCACTCATTTATCCTGCGTTGCAGCGATTTCTACTGAACTTCTTCGTCACCAAACGTGGAAGGTAGAATCGGATTTTGTTAGTGTAAAATCGGGCTTTATATGTTGAAATTGCACTCGGATTGTTATGAATGGTTTAATTTAACTCAACTCCTTATAATTTATTTATTTTTCCAAAATTGTTGTTTCTTGATTCTAGCAACAGACAACATTTCTTGTAAATATTTGATGCTGTTCTTTATGGCTTTGTCCTTGCCTTTAAAACTGGCCGCCCCTCAAGTGTAATAGTTGAAATACCCAGGACAAAATCCGGTGACCCCAGTTTGCTCTGCCCCTGTTATGAACTTAATTAGCACTTAGAATCATGCTGATAATTTTGCCTTCTTGTTTGAACTCAGATGGTATGGTAAGATGGATAACACCGTATGTGATTAATAATACAAAGAAGATATAACTTTGTCAGCTTATTGTACTTTATTGTCCAATATTGCGTACCAAATAAGTCACAGTTCAGAGATTGAATTCCATCCCTCCATGTGATCTACAATTTCATGAGAGATTGAAAGAAGTGAAAAGCACTTATACAACTCAATCTAAATGAAGGTTCATTTACATGCATAATTTCCTAGGAATTTTTGTGAATAATCTACAAAGTACAAATAAATCTCATGTAGAAAACTTCACAGTTAGCAATATCCTGAAGACACAAACAAAAGGCAGAAAGGGATATTGGAATTTGGTAGCTACATACCTCCTTAATTCACTGTTTTGCAGCTATGCTCTTCAGTGTTGTGTGTGCTATATATCATCCCTTTTTGAGGGTCTTGTCTACTCAGTGTTGATATTTCAACGTTGTAAGCTCGTGTTCTCATCTGTTTCTTTTGTGTACTTTTCTTTGAAATGTCTCTCCATTTATGACTGGGACTTTGAAATGTAAATAGAAATAATTTTATTCAAATTTAAATTGATTCTTTTTTGACAAATTTCAATTATAAGGCACTAGTTCTATGTTTCTGAATCCAGTATGAATGGTGTTCATGAATGTTACTCTATCAAATATGTGTCTCAACATATCTTTTTGAATAGCACCACTTGATTGTAATAAATTATGTCAAAATAATAGCTTTATAGGCCATATACTTGGACTTTGGTATTCCCCAAGTGAAAAATATAGAATGGGGTATTAATTTTGATTGATTTGAAATCTGAATATGTGGATGATTAAATTTTATGAACTATTGTTTGCAATAGGCTGGCAGACATAAGTACAGACAAGAGCCTTGTGAATTGGAGGAGGTAAACTCGGGCATAGCTTATGAAAGAGAAGGGAAAGGAGCTTTCTAACTTTGAGATAATGAAGAGACACAAAATTGTCAACACCCATAGATTAAGAAACATTAATGTTGAAGTTCCCTTAAAAAATATTTCTAGCCCCCCTGTTGTGAATTACTCACTCTGCCCTATTTTCTTGCTCTTTTGGCTACTTTAATATGAAAGTTTTGTCGTTTGATTAAATGAGTAGAGAAAAAGTCCTAAGTTTGATAGAAGTTGAGACTGTTCTTTAGATCAAGATGTTCATTAATTTTAGCTTTTGACATTCATGTGTTCAAATCAAGATTAATTTAGTAGTAGGGAGAACTGTTGGCTATGATCGACATATATGAAGATGGCCATTTTCTTGGATTGAAACTACATGTTTCAGGCCCAGTCTTTCCCAGACCCTCACATGGTCCGTTACCTACCATGAAATTAGCCCATATCTGCATACTTTGCATCCTGAAACGTTGAATGATTAAACCTAATTCATTCCAACATTAAAATCTTCATTTTTTTTTATCAGCAGTTTACTGAAATCATCTCAAAACCCCGTCGAAGCTCAATCAGTAAAGAAGTTTCTGTTGCGGATTTCGTATATTTATTCTGAAAATAGTTGTCTGTTTGTTCATACTTTGCAGTGCCTAATGAAATGTCTCAGTTAACTTTAACGTGTATTAAAACACCATCCAATGCTCCAAGGACCTGTGCTCATTTTGGGAATTTGAATTCAATTTAATTAAAAAAGAAAAAGCCGATTGTTGCATTTCTCTTTCTGAAATTGGAGTGTAGTCACGTGCACACACAAATTTTTTTTTATCATCCAATTAGTTGCTGCTATCCATCAGCTTAATGTTAAGTTGTGTTTTTTAACCTTTTCTTGTAATTTATTCATATGTGATAATCAGTAAGTATGGTTGGTCTGAATCAAAAGAGTATTGAAGATTATTGTTAAATAGCCACTATTAAATCTTATAAAAAATTATTTTATATTTCAATCTGGCCTTTTCTTTTATATGAATGAACTTCGTCCATATGTGTAATATTTAGCAAATTAAGAGTACCTTTTTTAATAATTGGTATTCTAATGGCAGACTCAAATTAAGTGTTTGTAGTGGCTTTGGTGGGAAAAATTGAATATTTAGAAGAGCACAGCAAAATGGCATTAAGGCGCATGCTTGGATTTTCAGATGGGGAACTTATGAGGTCAGATGCAAAATGTTGCTCCAGGTTGACACGGCAAACTGCTGGCATTTTTAGTGTTGGAGGTGCATTGGGATTTTGGATCCTTTGTCGCTTGCATTATGGTATGTTTAAATTGCCACCTTTCAAATTTCCCTCTTTCTCCCCTAGTGTGCCTGTTTCTTGAGTTCTGGCTGTTCTGCACACATTTAGGAGAAAGTTTGAGTACCAATCCTATTTCCTGGTTTTGTTTTCTTCATTTCTTATGATATTCTTCTTTAATTTAGCCTTGTTGAAATCTTTCATTAGCATACCACTAACATTTATTAATGAGCTTCGTGAAATATTGTTATAAATTAGGTTCTCGAAGTATTGCTTTTATAAATTAGGTTCTCGAAGTATTGCTTTCAGATTCACAGATTATTTGGGTCAAAGTAGAACTTTTTCTTGTGTTTGTCTCCCCTACGCGAACAATCCTTAACCAAATGTTTCCTCCTGCTAAAAGATTTGAGGAGATTAAGCAACTATATTTAATTGTTCAAGAGTTGTAAAAAGGTAATTAATAAATCAATCAAGTTCTGGCAGGCTTCATGAAGTGCTTCTTTTTTGTCATAAAAAGGATCTCCAGGACAATTTTTGGTGGCAAAATGCCTTTATTTCAAGATGCATTAAGTCACCAGTACAGAGAAACGTGCAGATTCTTGCTTAAGTTTCACGGTGAAATGGCTTTCTTCTTCCTTTATGCACCACAGAATACTGATGTATGGTCTTTGATTGTATGCAGGTCCTAGAATCACAGTTCCTCGAAGTCTAAGGTGGGCTGCTTGTGGTGCTGCCTCGATGAGTGCAACCACAGCTTTGCTGGTTCGCTTGTTTAGTCCTGAATGTGAACCGCAAAATATAGCTGCATATGACAAGAAAAAGCAGTAAAGGTTATACCTACAACTTTGTCGTGTACTCCATATCCTTGGGGCAGCGAAGGAACACATCTTATTCTTTTCTTTGCTTTTCCTTAAATTGATTCCTACACAGGCTGTGTAGAAACGAAAAGATTCCATGTAATGTAAGACTGGCTACCCAACGTCTGTGTATTTTAATATGGTTCTACCATAATTTATGTCAAGAAGAGACCTTAATCCCCCATTGAAATAAAATCTTTAGATATGTACATTATTACACGATACTGAAAAAATCTATTGGGGGAACTACTTATCTGATATGAACAAGACACTTGACAAAAAATCAAACTGAGGTTTCTTTGTAAAGGGGTTGGGATTTCGGTTCTGATTTGCAACACCAAGGGCATTTCGACGTTCCAGAGCACTTTCTAATCATTGGAGAGGTGGAAGAGACCCGTTTTCTTCATCTTTTTTCTGTGCTTGCCCTCGGATAATCTGTTTTTGACACAGAAATAACTAATCAAATTCAAAGAGGGAATGCAAACTAATTTAGTTGATTCAGAATACCTTTGATGCCTAATGCATCTCTGCTTGCTGGAACACATCCCTTGTATCCAGCCTCTCTGCTTACTGGCACACATCCCTTGAACAAAAGGAAAGAGGGTCTAATTTTTTCTGCACAATCAATGTTTTTCGAATAAACATTTAGGCTTACAAGAATTTCTGTGCTCACTCTTCAGTAGCCGAGGCGAATTCAGCCAACTCAGACTTTATCGAATGCTTTGCATACTGAGCCGCAATTTCCTGACGAGTCTGCTGATCAGGTAGGTTGAAAGTGATCATGGAATCAAACCGACTGAAGGTGGATAAATAAAAATGAAGTTAGACAACCATCTAAAGATCCACGTGCTATTTGAAATACAGAGGAACCAGCAAACTTAGATACCCAAGTAATGCAGGATCAAGGTCTAGTTTCCTATTGGTTGCAGCAGCTACAACCACTACTTTCTTCTCCTGCTCAAATCCATCAATCTGCACAGAAGTAAATCGTACAGAACCGTCACAAAATTGTTTATCAGAACTAGCAAGGTATAGACTAGTTCAACAAGTCGGATCATTTAGGGAAATTAAAAATAAACCATGAAAAAACACAGAAAATGAACTGCGCGAGACATAAGGAAACATTTTCCTTTTTTTTTTTTTTTTTGTTTGATAACTTTTGACATAAATAACTCCAGCATAAAATTGGAATATTACATAAGCCGAAACTTCTCTTAAAACTTTCTGCCAATTCAAACCAACACGTGAATTGGGACAGAGGCAGTACTAGTTAGCAAACACTATGTACACCATAAATATTTATTTTATTAGACAAAAAAATACAAACCCCCATAATTACCTGCAGTAACGCAGATAACATTCTTCTTGTTGCTTCATGTGTTTCGGTATCACGAGCAGTAGCAAGAGAATCAACCTGCAATAAGTCACAAAAGAAAAGAGTGAAAATATGAAAGCAAAGATTACATTTATAAGCTACCTATTTCTTATTGTGTAAATTACCTCATCTAGAAAAATGATGGCACCATTAGGTATTTCATTAGCAATTGAAAACAATTTTCCCAATAACCGCTCAGTTTCACCATAATATTTTGACATGATAACCTCCACTCCAGTGGCAGATATAACATTGGGACACCCTGCCATGGAGACGTGCTCTCGTTTGGAAAAAAGTTGATTCAAGACTGTACATTTTTGCAGATATAAGGGAAACTTATCTAATGTGGTATGGATATATGAAAAAAAAAATCCCAGAGAAGTTAGGAATTCACAGGCTGATAAAACAAAGGCCAGACAACTGCTCTCTTTGTGAAGGCAAAATACGAACAAAAGTGACGAAAAAGCTAGTAGTAGAAGCTTTAGTAAGCAGGCAATGGCGTACCGATTGATTAGCAATTACATGAGCACAATATGTTTTCCCTGTACCTGAAAGTGAAAGAAAAACATCAGTAATATTATTGTTGCTTGATAACTTACTCTGATATTTAGCTCTACATTTCTTGCTGACTTCTCAAAACTTTATCAGTATGTCAGTGACATGCAATACAATTTCTTCCCAGTTAGAACTTTACAAGAACCTCAGGATTCAAAGCTTCCCCGACCTTCTTCCCAAAATCTACCTTTAAAAAACCTATTTGGGAACACAAAAAGGAAAATGATTTTCTCTACAGTTCAATGGCCATCAAGACAACACTTTGTATATTTTCATTAAGGAGAAAATCCAAACTTTTGTCTATAAATACAAAATATCTCAATCACACCCATGGTCTTCAATGGAAACTTGCACATCCTCTATGAAAAAGAAAATGTGGGCTTAAAGTGGTTCAAATAACACTTATTGGGCCTTGACCATTTGTGGCCCTTAGATTTAAACAATGGTTGAGATCTAATGATATGAGATATTTTTGGGCATTGACTTTGAAATTCAAATGGTTGGCTTCTCCCATACGTTTTGTACCCTTCTCTCTTTCTCACTATTTGTTTGGACCGTCCCTTTTCATTTTATAAAGAGAGCAGAGAGTTAGCTTCATCTTCTTCTTTCTTTGATCTACCCCAAATACGACTTCTTGCAGCCTGTAGATGTGAGATTATTATGCAATACTCAAGCTTGAAATAGTAGTTGAGTGAGGGCTGATTTCTCGCAAGGTTTGGACTCGGTTTTGGTGGTAGGAACTCGACTTTTTGGTAGATTCTTGAATTGATGACCCAAGTCGAGTCTTGAGTGTTCTACTCTCTATGGATGGTGATTTACACAAGCATGGAATGGGTTGTTCCTGAGCCTAAAATCTTCTACCATTTTCGACCGTGACAGGGAAGTTTCACTCGGTTTTTCTCTTAAGCTTTGCTCTCGGTTTTGCCTTGAATAAATATGTTTTTATGATATGTTATATATAAATGCTACTTTGGTTATGATATACATTTTAGAAGCTAGCTTGCAAGATTAATGAAGATATATGTCTGTGATTTCCAAACAAAACTGGTATCAGAGTTAGATTTTTTGATCTAGGGTTTGACTGCATCCTTCATTTAATCTGCTGATTAGGGTTCTACATTTTTGGGCATCTTGTTTTCAGATTTCGATACTGATTTCTCGTGTTTTGTGTGTTGTGCATGTTGTTGACTGGATTGGTGAACTTGGCTGGCTGGCTCGATTGAGGAGTTGAGGGTATTGTTATTGTTTTTCAACAATGGTTTGGTAAGATTATTCCAAACTCTCCTTTGGGTTAGGTTTAGTATCCTTACCATTTTATGCATGACTGTTTGGTTGCTTATTTGTGAATTCTGGTGATTGAATTCCTGTAATTGATTTGTAACTTGAAAAACATATTTATTTGCATTATATATACCTGTGTATTGCCTGAGCTTTGATCACACTTGCACACCCATCACATTGAGGTTTCGTGATTCAATTTGTTTTAACTCTGTGCTTTCAACTTTATACTTGAATTTGGAAAAGATTTTTTCAAAACCTTTTATGTTGTGTCCATGAGTACGGGCCACTCTTTTGCAGAATCTGGAATGGGTTCGAGGGTCGAATTATCGCAATTCGATGGAAAGGGGGACTACTCAATTTGGAAACAGAAAATGAGGGTCATTTTAGTCCAACAGAGAGTTGCTAAAGTTCTCGATGATCCTGATAAATATTCTGATGAGTTAAAAGCTAAACCTAATGAAATTGAAGAAATGAATGAGATTGCATATAGTTCTATAATTTTACACTTATCTGATAATGTTGTTAGACAACTTGATAGTACTAAAGACGCTAGAACTTTATGGACTGCCTTAGATGCCTTATTCTTGACTAAAACTTTGCCGAACAAGATATATCTGTTGGAAAAGCTGTTTAGTTTTAAGATAAACCCAGGGAAGGATATTGAAGGGAATTTGAATGATTATAGTATAATTGTCAAGAGTCTGGCTCTCAATGATAAGAAATTCGATGATGAGGATTTAGCTGTCATACTATTAAATTCATTGTCCGAATCTTATAAAGAAATCAGAAATGCCATAAAATATGGTAGGGACGCTCTTTCACAAGCCATTGTTATAGATGCGTTAAAATCAAGAGAACTCGAATTAAAAAGAGAGAACAGAACTAATCCGAGAGAAGAAATCCTATTTGTTAGGGGAAGACCTGAAAAGAAAGAATTTAACTTCCAGAATAAAAAGGGAATGGGAAAATTGAAAATGAGATCCAAATCAAAAGACAGAAGTGGTAAGAAATGTTATAACTGTGAAAAGTTAGGACATTTCAAGAGAGACTGTTTTGATTAGAAAAAGAAACAAAGAGATTTAAACAACAATGAACAAAACAATGCTGCTGTTGTTTCTGAGTTTGATAGTTTACATGTCCTTAATGTGTCTGAGGAAGAATTTGATAGAAATTGGATCTTAGACACGGGGTGCACCTTTCACATGTGCCCTGAAAGGTCTTGGTTCTATAACTACAGAGAGACTGAATCTAAGAAAGTTTACATGGAGGATAATAATTCTCAGAATGTGGTTGAGATTGGTGACATAGCCATCAGGATGTATGATGGGGCTGTTAGGCAAATTAGAAATGTTAGATGTATCCCTAATTTGAAGAAGAACCTCATTTCCTTAGGCACTCTTGAAGATGAGGGTTATACTTTCAAATCTGGAAATAAAATTCTGAAAATTATGATGGGGTCTCTGGTAGTTATGAAATGACCTAAGAGAAATGGACTGTACTATCTGGAGGGTAAAACTGAAACACCACCTGATTCTAGTCTTCTTATAGTGAGTAAAGACAAAATTGAACTTTGGCATAACCGAATGGGTCACATTGGGTTTAAAGAGCTAAAATCTTTAAGTAATCAGAAATTACCTGGAAAAGATGATATTGAAGCATTGGACTTCTGTGAAACTTGTGTTTTGGGTAAGTCACATAAGGTGAGCTTTGAAGCTAGCTCTCATAGAACCAGCCGACCATTGGACTATGTCCATGCTGATCTATGGGGCCCGGAGAAGCATTCCACGTTTGGTGGGAGTAAGTACTTCTTATCCTTAGTGGATGATTACTCAAGAAAAGTTTGGATTTATCCTCTGAAGGCTAAGTCAGAAACTTTTGAAAAATTCAGAATTTGGCTTAAGTCTGTTGAGAATCAGTTAGACAAGAAACTTAAAACATTGAGAACTGATAATGGGCTTGAATTCTGTAATTTCGAATTTGACAACTTTTGTAAACATAAAGGGATAATAAGACACATAACCGTTAAATACACACCTGAACAGAATGGGGTCGTTGAGAGAATGAACAGGACCATAATGAACAAGGTTAGGTGCATGTTGATCAGCTATGGCCTTGCTAAAGGTTTTTGAGCTGAAGCTGCTAGTACTGCAGCTTATCTGATTAATAGGTCTCCGTCCAGCAGTATAGACTTTAAGACTCCACAGGAATTGTGGACAGGGGAGCCTCCAAATCTAAATCACTTAAGGGTGTTTGGATGTGCTGCATATGCACATCAGTCTGAAGGGAAACTTGAGCTTAGAGCTGTCAAGTGTGTGATGTTAGGGTATCCCGAGGGTGTGAAGGGCTATAGGTTATGGGTTTTAGGGGTTCAAGGTATTAAAATTATTAATAGCAGGAATATAGTCTTTAATGAATCTGAAAAGCCATATCTAAAACAGAAAACTGATGAAGCTAACAAATCTGAAACTGAGAGGAGTGTTCAGACTGAGGTGAAGCTGACTAAGCTTGATTCACCTACACCAGGGAATGACGATAATGACCATACACATCATGAGCCTGAAACTGAACCTGAACCTGAAGAGGTGACTGAACATCAAGATAACATTGAACAAATTGAAGTTGAACATTTTAATGATCAGCCACCTAATCAAGACTATCAGCTTACTAGGGATAGGCAAGAAGGCAAATCAGGCCTAATCCTAGATATGAATCCCTAAACTTGACTGATTTTGCCTTAGTTTCAGGTGAAGCCCTTGAACAGATAGAACCTGCCACTTATGAAGAAGCTATTAATGGAAATTATTCTGAAAATTGGTTAAAAGCTATGCAGGAAGAAATGAAATCTTTGAGTGATAACAAAACCTGGAAACTTGTTAAGAAACCTAAAGATCAGAAATTGGTTCCATGTAGATGGATTTACAAGTTAAAAGAAGGTTTGAGTCCTAATGATCCCGTGAGGTTTAAGGCGAGGTTAGTGGCTAAGGGTTTTACTCAAAGAGAGGGTATGGACTATAATGAGATTTTTTCACCCGTGGTTAAGTACAAAACAATCAGGTTGATGTTGGCTCTTATGGTTCAATTCAATTGGGAACTTGAACAACTCGATATAAAAACTGCATTTTTACACGGGAAGTTGGAAGAGGATATCTTCATGAGCCAACCACAAGGTTTTGTAGCTAGAGGCAAATCTGATTATGTGTGCAAGTTAGAGAAATCCTTGTACGGGCTGAAACAGAGCCCAAGACAATGGTACAAAATGTTTGATGCTTATGTGCTAAAGATAGGGTTTAAAAGAAGTGAATTTGATGCTTGCTTGTATTATAATGACATGAAGAGTGGTTGTGAAGTCTACTTGCTACTTTATGTTGATGATATGCTTTTAGCTGGACCTAGCAAGTCTCAAATTAATGAACTGAAAGATCTTTTAAAATCCGAATTTGACATGAAGGATTTAGGAAATGCTAGAAAATTTTTAGAAATGGTTATAACAAGGGACAAGGCTAAACACAGGTTAATTATGTCGCAAGAAGCTTATTTGAACAAAGTTGTGACAAAATTTGGAATGAAAAACAGTAAAATTGTGAATGTGCCTCTTGCTAGTCATATGAATTTTTCACGAGATCATTCACCTAAATCTGAGTCTGAATTGAAAGAAATGGAAAATGTTCCTTATGCTAATGTCATAGGTTCTGTCATGTTTTCTATGATTACTACCAGACTTGATCTTGCATTTTCCATTAGTCTCCTAAGTAGATTTATGTCCAATCCTGGTAAGCCGCACTGGGCTGATATGAAATGGCTATTGAGGTATTTGGTTGGGACATTAAATTTGGGCTTAGTATATGAAAAAAGATTTGAGAAGTTGACTCTTAAAGATTGTGTTGATGTTGACTTTGCTGGTGATAAAAACAGTAGGAAATCAACTACAGCATACTTCTTTACCCTAGGTGATAACTGCATAATATGGAAATCACAGCTACAGCCTTTAGTGACTTTGTCTAGTACTGAAGCGGAATATGTTACCATAACCGAAGCGGTTAAGGAATGTATTTGGTTAAAAGGAATCTTAAAAGAACTGAACTTCATGCATGATACATCTACTATGTTTACTGATAGTCAAAGTGCATTGTCACTTAGTAAGAACCATGTTTATCATGAGAGATCTAAACATATTGAGGTGAAGTATCATTTCATTCGTGAAAAACTGTCTCAAGGTGAAGTCGAACTTGTTAAGATTCATATTGATAGGAATCTCTCTGATGTGGGAACTAAAATTCTGCCAGGAAAATTTAACTTGTGCTTATCTTTGTTACATATTGACACTGGTTAATTTTTCCTTGCAGGTAGTGGGCGATGATAATGAACAGTCCTTCTATGTGCAAATTCGCAACCGAGAGAGTGTGTTATGAGAACCAAGGTGAAGAATGTGGGCTTAAAGTGGTTCAAATAACACTTATTAGGCCTTGACCATTTGTGGCCCTTAGATTTAAACAATGGTTGAGATCTAATGATATGAGATATTTTTGGGCATTGACTTTGAAATTCAAATGGTTGGCTTCTCCCATACGTTTTGTACCCTTCTCTCTTTCTCACTATTTGTTTGGACCGTCCCTTTTCATTTTATAAAGAGAGCAGAGAGTTAGCTTCATCTTCTTCTTTCTTTGGTCTACCCCAAATACGACTTCTTGCAGCCTGTAGATGTGAGATTATTATGCAATACTCAAGCTTGAAATAGTAGTTGAGTGAGGGCTGATTTCTCGCAAGGTTTGGACTCGGTTTTGGTGGTAGGAACTCGACTTTTTGGTAGATTCTTGAATCGATGACCCAAGTCGAGTCTTGAGTGTTCTTGGCCGGTTCTATACTCTCTATGGATGGTGATTTGCACAAGCATGGAAGGGGTTGTTCCTGAGCCTAAAATCTTCTACCATTTTCGGCCGTGACACGGAAGTTTCACTCGGTTTTTCTCTTAAGCTTTGCTCTCGGTTTTGCCTTGAATAAATATGTTTTTATGATATGTTATATATAAATGCTAATTTGGTTATGATATACATTCTAGAAGAGCTAGCTTGCAAGATTAATGAGGATATATGTCTGTGATTTCCCAACAGAAAATTTTCAAAAGATCTGTAAAATCCAAAATTAATTTACCTATCCGGAGAAAACACATAGAGATGAAGTTCACATCCACAGTACAAAATAGAAAGTTGAAATCGAGAAATGAACCGTAGTACAAAAATGATAAATTCCATAAGAGATCACTATTAGGAAGTTACAATTTGTGCACTAAAATTTCGATACAATGATCCAATCGAGAGTGCAAACCTGGTGGGCCTTCAAAAAGCACTGCAAGTGGTCTATTTGTCTCAAACTTACACCGAGTGCCACGAGCAATATCATCATGCACTTCAGGACTCTGAGAGCCAGCAACATAATAGATTAGTTTTAGACGATTTCCCTATAAGAATATGGAAAATACTGCTGGGATAATTAAATAAAAGTAAAGAGAATGAGAAATCACATAGAGGAATGCTTACAAGTTACAGAGACCAACAAATTCAGGGAGAGAGTGAGGACACCTTCCCAATGCAGATGAAAAAAAAATAACATAACATTAAAAGGGACTGAAAGTTGAGTTGAAGTAATTTGTCATGAAAAGGGGGAAAAAGGTGAGGTTCCTAATAATTTTAGAACTCTTTTGAAAGCTCTGAAGGGGTAATGACTAGCGCTACTCAGGATAGATCTGTCCCGTGAAAATTTTCCAATTATATCAAGAGGGAAGTTATCCTTCGTTTGAATAGTAGATACAGATCCAACATAATAAGATGCAGTGCAAACATCCGTACAACCAACTAAAGCAAAACTCTTTTAGGGAAACAGAGATGCCTACTAATGCTCTCCCCAAGTTTTATTGTAGTTTTATATTTATATTTTTAACTAAAAGGATGGCAAAACTGACTTTTGAGGTTCTTTTTTTTCTTTTGTGCAGAGCAAATAGTGACATCAGAGTCCCCTTCAATGATCGGTCCACTGCACACTAAAGCGCCAAATCTAATTTCTAGAAATGACAATCTCAGATCCTGGTCCACTACATACCGCTTTTGATGATTATACCCAGCAATACTGTCCGATCATATATCAGCTTTTGGTTGATGAGGGGCGGATCGAGACCAATTTTCTTGTGGGGTCAAAAATGAGATTTCAAAAATGTTTAGGTTATAAAATAAAAAAAAATAAAAAAATTGTGGGGTCACATGACCCCATGTGGGTCTGCCCGTTGATCTACATTAGATTGGGTAAGTCCATAAACTTTGACTCCCATGCCCTCTAGACTAGATACTGTTTTTTCGATTGATGGAACACTTGAAGCATCTCCCCTTGGTTGGACTTCCAAGTTTTTCCGTTGTCCAGCTAATTGCAAGACAGATGCCAAAGCATCAAGCTCTTCAGTACTAAAACTACCCTGCTTCATGAACTCAGTTTCCTGCACAAATTTGAACAAACCTAATGTTGAAACCAATTAATAAATAATGTGTGTTTCAGACATTACAACTTCATGACATAATGGAAATTCAACTTCTTGTGATTATTAATAAGAAAAAGAAACTCACAGCTCTATCAGAGCCAATGAGTGGACGAAACATGAGAATGCATAGCTCTTGATCATTTACATTTATATCCTTCCCTTGTATCTGATCTTGATTAGTTTCTTAATTTCTTTTCGATTTTTGCGGCAACTAAGTGTTAGCCGCCAAGCAACCCCACTGACGAAGAGCAAATTATAATCAATGACATGTAAACGAGAAGACAAAACAAGATGTAGTAACTACAGTTAAAAAATGTACTTATCCGAGAAACCCCGCGAGGATGGTCCAAGACTAATTTACTATGTAGATCCTGTATTTGATCGCTAATTGATAAGTGAAATGTTGATAACTCTGTCACGGTGTCTGGCCCGACTTGCTGCACATGTAAATTATGCCTGCTCAATTTTCCACCGGTGCTTACTTCCGTGAGCCGGTAGATGCTTTTTGATTCCTGTGAAATAATCAGCCTAAGGTTAAAATTCCCAAAGTATCATAAAGAATTCGAAGTGCAAGAAAATGAGACATGAGATGGTTGTCCAAAAACTATTAGTGTTAGTATTATAACCATCATATAATCCTAATGACACAGAATGTAACGAACAAAGAACCAGACGAGAGAAGAGAGATGATAGAAGAAAGGAGGAGAAAGGGAAGAAGAGAGAGGAGAGAATTGGGAGAGAGGAAATTGCATTTTTATTCAATAATCAAAATCTGGCTATTAATACACAAGTCCCTTCATATAGGGTTTATACTAGTCTAATTTAAGTAGGAAATAACAAATAAATTACTAAAAAATCTATTAAAGCAAAACTCCAATTACTATATGTCTAAGTTTTTTATACTCTTCGATTTATGTCTTCACTAAACTAATTGATGTAAAAAGAATCAGTCTCACAGTGTATCTCTTACCAAGGTAGACTATTTTCCTATCAAGTTTTCCAAGAAAAGAAAAGCAGAATTCTCTTCAATAAAACAAGGTTTAACAAACTGATTTTGAAGTGAAAACAAAAAATGAATATAGTAACCCCTAAACTTCTACGTTTTCTGAAGTATTTTGGTGTATCCTTTATCCAACCACATAAGAACTGCACTAACTGAACATGCGAATAAAAGAAGAAGACCTCGTGAAGTTGACATAAAACTAGGCCTATAAACGGTTTAATTTATAAACAGATAGAAATGAGTGGTTGATTATTAAATAGTACATGTGGATCCATTAGAATGTGCGATTGAAAATAAAGTTTGACTATGTATAAAAAATTTATAAATTTTGCCAAATGGAGGCTAGAACTTTTACCTGGTGAACTGAAGTCCATTTAACAAGTGCAGCACCCAAGGACTGTGTTTGAATGTAAGAATGGCTAACCTTTGCCCCATCCCCAATGACAACTTCCATAACTGAATTGGCCTCATCATTCCCATCTACGCTCATATACTCCTCGACTATACCAATCTCCCCACCTTTCTCCACTAAAACTAACACCCCGGATTTGAAATTGGCAAAGTTTTTGAGTCCTTTTCACTCTCTTTCAACGAGAAGTACTTCAAATGCAAGGGACTGTCAACCCTACGCCTCTCGGGAACATACACAACAATTATATCAGGAGCACCCACGCCATTAAGTATGAAAACAAGTCCCCCCAAAAATTGGGCACATATTCTAATACCCTATTCATTGTAGCCTCGGAATTTAGGTTTGACAGACCACCAACAAACACCCCGTTGGGTAATTCAGATAACTGGGACAAGGAGTCCACTACATAACCATCAAGAATAGTAAGACACAAGGGCAAAAGGGTATCTGTAGAAATTTTCAAGGAAGCCAAAGATTGTGATATGGGTTCAATATCGGAGTTCTTGATAAAAGAAGTGTCAGTAAATCTAAAAGTTTCATCCTTCCGTGAAGGCCATGGAGTCGAGAGAAGAGATTGGGAGGAGATATATCTTAGCTTCCGGAGAGGAGTTAGTGGTGCAGATGATGATGATACGAGGGAGTCTTCAAGAGTTTCTGCAAGTCAGAGAGGATTGCACGTGCTTGGGATTGAGTAAAGACTCTAGCTTTGCAAGTTCTTCTCTTGGATCTTGATGCTGGTAAATAAGAGGATACTGATTGAAATGTTAATGCTGTTGGAGGCGAGTGTACATTGGCCGTCAAAGTTGAAATAGCCATGGAAAGGGCTGTTACTGTTGTTTCAATAGCTGGAATATGATGAAATCCCTGGAAAAACTTGATGTGAAAAACAGCTTATTGTCTGGACTCGGTGCACTCGGCTAAAAGGTCACCCTGTCTCTGGATGAATTGAGATTACGCACAAGTTGTTTTGGATTCAACTTTTGATTCCTCAATTGTTCAAGACCAATCACAAACTCATGATTTTCTGGAGTTAGTCTATCGCTGATATAAACTGCGGCAGCAATGATCTCTAGCTTGAGCTTAAATTCAATTACTCAACTGTCAAGTGAAAAGGGGAGCAAAAATATTAAGGTAATTAGCACCTACGAAAAAGTTGACAGCCAGTGCACACTCCTTAAGATTGAAGCTTTGGACCTTGAGCATTTCCAATCGGGAGGAAATTTCTTAAGGAATGGTGAGAGAAAATGAAAAAATGGACAAGCATTTGAGAAGAATACTTGCGAATTATTCCATAGATGATAGTCATGTAAAAGAGTTTTTAGACAATTAGGCCTTTTTTTTTCTCTCTCTCTCCAGAGAACTCATCTACAGAATATAATAGAAAAATCAGATAGAAAAGCTTTAACTGGCTAGTAATCCTAATTCATCCTTTTTTAACTTTTAAGTATCTGTATGTGGATACATACAGGAAGGTAGCCACGATTCAACAACAGCAAAAAGTTTAAGCCTCAGTTTGGGAAGAATTTATAAATAAGTAGTGGACAAGTAAATAGTCATTGATTGTCCATTGAAATGGGTGATTGAAAATGAAGTTACATAATTTATAAATGATTTTATCAATTTACACAAACACAGTATAAATCATATAATCAGGCATTCATATACATTTGCAATTTTTAGCAGCGCATACCGTTCAATAAATATCACTTTCCACAAATTCATCACTAAATAAAGTATATATCTACACGCATTTCAAGTGCTTATGAAGCTTTGCTTTGCTTACCTCACATCCAACCCAAACAAATGTGCTCGAGACTTGGGAGTTCCCTTTTCAATTCGCACTGGTTGAACTTGCAAAAGTTTGAATCTTTAATTTCGACTTCATAAATTTCAACTTGAACATTATCCAACGTCAAAACCTCGTTTTTCAAATTTAAAATCTCCAGCGTATTGCATATTTGCCCTTACAATAACTTCGAGGATTTTTTTCCCGCGAACGGGCCACTGTTCACCGCTGCGAACAGTAGCTAAAATAAAGGATTTAACTTGCCACATCATTTGTCTGTGAATCACATCAGCAAGTCTAGTAACAATTTTTATCGGGTGAGCGATGGAGGTGGACGGAACGAAGTTCAATGGCCAATTAGACAATTGATAAAGTTCGATGGGTAAGTCGTACGTGTGTAAAGTTCAATGACCAATGAAACATTTAACTCATGAAATCGGTGTGAACTTTTGTGTGGCTGTGCGGCACTCACAAAAATGAAATGAGCTCATTTTTTCCATCAAAACAATATCAGTAGATCTATCGCACATTTTTCAATAAAATAATATTATAGATATTCAAAAAAAATCTTTATCTTTTAATCACGCATTTTCCATCGAAATACTATTACAAAATATAATGCAAAAAATAGACTCAAACAAGCCCTCCGCATATGTTTCGGTCATGGTTACATGTCAAATTGCATTTTATATTGATTTATAATTTAACACTTTCCAAACATTATTTCAATAATTTCATTTTACTTTTTTTTTTTTTAATTGTAGTTGATATAAAGTAAAATAATTGCCGAAAGCTAGACCACGATATAGAGCCAAATCACCCATCTATACAGCCTATCAAGCCCTAGCCATCATCCACCGTGTACTCCCCACGTGTCATCTACGATTAATTTTAGATATATGCCCGTGTTCAGTATTCTTGAAAATGAGGAACGATGAGGAGATCGTCTTGTCATATCAATATCAAAGAACAATGAAACTTCAAGATGATCAAAAGATAATTTAATGAACTCTTATCACAATTGATGTTGTGTGTATAATTTGGGACTACTCATTGCATACAATTATTGAAAAGGTAAACCCCTCACAAAATTCAAGTATGAAGAATGAAATTTCCGGTATAACTATATTCTTTCTGGCCAAGAAAATATAGTACTTTTTTTGTTTTTGGCTATACATGCACGTACAGATGATTTTCCTTCAGAAAATATATATTCGACGTCAGTAAAATTTCATCTATTCTTTTTGTTGCTTATTATGCATCACTTTTTCTTTGCACCGGAGTCCTTGACAGATTTCTTTATACAATCTACAATGCCTTCACAGTCTGCCTCAGGAACTATACAACCCAAATCATCATCCCGTGCATCCTCTGGATACGAGTGAGGAGAACGGATGCTACCATGAGTCTGACAGGCTTTCATTGTCTTACAATGCTCTGCTTCATCATCTCTAATGTTCATAAAGACATCGTACAAATTCTCTGGAATAGAAAACAGTAAAACAAGAGTATAACATCAATTAGCATGCTTACAATATGCAACCATGGAAAACTGAAATTTCGATTGCACAACGCATGACTCTAGACACCAAAGTACTTGTTGGAAGTCGTACAAATCTATAGAAGAATGTATTGAGGAACTCTTGCCAAATTTCTGATTACGCAAAATAATTCTCATAAGTAGGCTGCTGCCTAAGTTCAACTTTGCACTCAAAACAATGAAGAAAGAAAAGACTGATAAAGGACAAATAAAATATATCACACACTCCCTTAATATTTTAGGCAGTAGATTTTATAGCAAGCGTTAAAATCAGATATTTTTATGCATTTTCTCAGTCCACAAGCATGTCCTATGGTTTGATTAAACTTCTATCACAAGAACTGGGCCACAATTTCCTTCTACGAAATTGAAATTGAAATTTGCACATCTACACTGCTTGAATTGTGATGAAGTGTGTTCGAACTTAGAAGCCAGAAAACTGAAACATTTCAATTGGACAAACAAACATTTTGATTGGACATACTCACTCTAGGATTCCTTCAATGGCCCAAGATGCCTACAATGCTTTAAATATTCACGATATTATTCTTACCAATTTTTGGCCGTCGAGTATTGGGGGGTCTTGCTGTTTGAAATTCATCTGAAATGGTGAAGCAACTTTAAATTGTTGAACCTTGATAGGCTGTAATACATTGTAAAAGTGTACATAAGACAATAAAACTAAAACTTACCAAATAAGTACAAATCACCTTCGGTGTAATATTTAACCGCAATTGTAGGCGCAGGCAATTTCTTCAAATCCTCTGCAGGTGGGACAAAGAGCGACATATTACCACCATTAGCAGCATGAAAATAAAGAGAGCTCTTTCTTTCTTCCATTTGCTTTTTGTCAGGAGAGAAACGAGATACATTAAAAGTGCAGGAAAACCATTCTCCAAATATCAGAATGTTTTACTTTTACTTGTTCCTCCATTTTTAAACAATTCTTTGGGATCATCAGAGATATATGATATGATAAATTCACAGCCATTGATAGATTTGTAAGTTAATGGTGCTATCTCCTAGTTGTGATAGTATACATGCAGTCATGCAGAATGCCACAAGCTAAGAGAAGATTCGAAAATATTTGGGACTACCTCCTTGAGTCTTGATAAACTTGTCATAAGTTTCAAATGCATGACTCTCCACACATTCAGAGAAATGATCTGCAGAATGGAAGAAAGCTATTATGTCAAAAATCACTTAATAGTACATAATCTTCTAGTTCTTTTCTAAATGAAAAGGAGACTCTGATTCACTTTTAGGAAAGATATAACAAACTCGGAAGTTTGATACAAAAGAGGAATAGGAGGAAATTCTTTTCTGCTGATTAACACTGACAACAAACAAGACAAAAAAAATTCCATTCAAAAGAAATGAAGACAAGGTAGTCCACTTATACTTGGCGTAAGGGGTGTACATAAGGGGGGTGACAGAGTGAGGACCAGAAAAGATGTGATATTACATTTTAATTTGAAGAAACATTTACACTTTAATAATCCACTTGCAGACTAACATTTTGTTAAAGTCTGTACAATTATGACAAGTTTGCCTTTTCAACTATAATGGATTGTTAGATACGGGGCCAGAAATTGCAAAGAAATTCCTATAATTCAAACATGGGTATAAAGGAAAGCAAGTGAGATTTTAAAGCTTTAAATATATAGCTGTAACAGCGCGAATTCATACTTACATGCCATTCTTGGGCTCAAAGCATACATAAAAGCAGTCATAAAATAGTAAAATATTGCAATATGTTGAGCAAGGAACCTATCAAACCACCAAGCATTTCCCCCCAATTCCTGCAATACCATCAAAATTGGGAAAGTTAATATCAAGTCAAATAAGAAAATATATCATTTATGTTTAATTGATAGAAAAGGTCAGTACCGCATCAGAATTTTCTGTAGGCTTAAAGTGCAATTAGAAATATGGCTCCTTTTGTGC
Organism: Fraxinus excelsior; assembly: GCA_019097785.1. Lineage (NCBI taxonomy): Eukaryota > Viridiplantae > Streptophyta > Magnoliopsida > Lamiales > Oleaceae > Fraxinus > Fraxinus excelsior. The sequence goes on along the minus strand of CM032623.1, from coordinate 55,602,298 downwards.
TATATATTTCCAACTTTCTCTCTGGACCGCAATAATTCACTGTAGAATGCATCCCTATTCTTTCTTCTTATTCTTCTTATTTATTTATTTTATTTTTTTGGACGTTTTGATAAGAACCCCCCTCCCAGAAGTATAAATCATAAACTTCTTAGACTAAAATTCCAATCTCAGTGTTTACCGAAAACGTAGCATTATGCCAGAGCTCCTTCAAGCATATCATCTAATTATATATCCTTCACGAATGCCATCTAGCAAATCTTTTATTGTCTAAAATATAAATATATATTGACTTCGATTCCACAATACAACTAGATGCATTCTGCGTATGATGCTTGTTTTAAAATTGGCGCAATACATAAACCTATCAAGTGTTTGTGGAGGAGAGATGAAGAAGCTCAGATAAAAGTATTACTTCCATAATAAGCAAATGGTGCATCTCATTCCAGCTCTCAGCAAAATGAACTTTCAGATAGTCCGCTCGTCGCCACCATCCAAAGCTCTCATACATGTGCAGCACAGACATGAAGGCTGCCATAACATCAAATTAGAGCCACCAGTTCTCATAAGAAATGTATAAGAAGATTACATTATGATATTTTGTATTGTTGACACGGTTTTCATTGTTTTGTTCTCAGATCATAGCAAATGTGTATATAGGAACTCAATATATATTAAGGCAAGATGTCTAGAACAACACTCAACATAGTGTACGCTTGCTTTGGGATTTGAAGTGCAGATTGCGGACATATTTTAAGGGCTAAAGTGGAAATGTGTGTGCAAAAAGAGGTTTCTGACTTCTAACAACTATAAATTTTGACAAAATAAAACAACTATAGCAATACAGAACTTCAGTAGTTACCAAAATAAGGAACTCTTGCAATAGTTTCTAGAACAAAAAACCTTGCATAATCTCGGTCGTGGTACAAGGTGTCAAGTATCTTTATCACTGAGTCCTGAAATGGTACATGAATCTTTACAATAGAAACAGCATAATGTGATAGTGCAAGATAGTAATATGATAATATTTACTATGATAATAAAGCAATAACATGACGGTACGTTTCCAGATCATATAAACTTCATATATATCCAAAATTTATGAATCTGTCAAACATGAAAAACAGAGGTCCAGAAAATTGTGAAAAAGAATTCATTAATAGATTAATACGGTTCAAAACAAATGTCTATAGATGTCAGAACTGATATTAATAGAGCGTTCAACATAATAAAGAACTTATGTGTGAGCATTACGATTTACACCAAACTATATCCTTCTATATACAATCATCAATTTATGCTGAGCGACATTGAGAGCGAGAGAAGGATTAGACCATATTTCAATTAGAAATGTTGTTTTACTATCCGTCAAAATATTTTTGGTATCAATCATAGAAGGTTATCAACGTGATGATAGATTGTCAAATGAAGAGCATCAATCCCACAAAAGCGAGGATTTGTTTCTTTCTAAATAAAAATTACAGGCTGAAGAGGTTGAAATAATGTGATATGTACCGTGAGAAAAATATTTATAGATTGCTCAAACTTTATAATCAACTTCTCTAAACCACTGGTGGATGGATCATCAGGTGGCTCCCCCGGGCTTCCTTTTCCTTCCATCTCAGGACAACTCTTTGGACTGAATGACTCCTCTACAACCACTTTATCTTCATTCTCTCGCAACACCGTCGCTCGAACTTTGAACAGCTTTCTACTTCCAAATCACAAAGAAAAATATAAACATATGGCAGAGGAAAGCAACAGGATGGAGGCAGAAAATTAACAAGAAGCAAGTATTTGTGGACAGTTTTCAAATCACCAAACTATAAGATAATTAAAAAGAGTGCCTTTTACACCTTTCAAGTATAATAAACTCACCAAATCCGGACTTCTATTAGATCATAAAGTCTTAATCTGATTAATTAACAAAAAAATATTTAACTACATTTTTCAAATCTTAAATTTCTTACTGACAGCTGAAACGTAGATGCAGTACACAATACGTTCGCGTGTGTGCGTGTAGCCTTTTATACCAGTGATTAGGAAATCTGAACACACACATATCAATGGAAAATTAACACTTGGAAAAGCTCAATGCCATTTCTTAATTTTTCAAATATTTTTCCCATGTCAGCAAACACAAACACCCAAGGACAAAATTCAATCCAAAAATCCAAAACCCAGATAAACCCAAGTTCTCCCTTTAATTATTAGTGACAAAAAAAGAGAGAAAATACCAAAATGAAACATAAGAAGTACCTGGAGCGCCGGGGATAACAAGCAGCAGCATAAGTGTGAAGTGTAGACAAATAGTTTAACCGAAAGGGGTTTGCAGAATTGAATAGAACTGATGAATATCCCAATTCGTTCGCTTTCATAAAAGAGTACGTCGACGAAATTGAAATCCGAGAAACCACAGAACAAGACAGAGAAATCGCCATAGTTTTCCCTCCTGTTCTCAATAACCTAATACTTGTCCATTTAGGTATAGAAAAATCTGATTGGAATTGAATTTCAGAAGGGTCGGTTTCTCAGTAAACCAACAGCGAAAAGTCAGAGGAATTTCATGATATTTCATGCCAAAAATTGGGGTTTAATTGAGGAAATTTTGAAGTGTGTTGGCAAGATACTAACCCTTTGTCCGTTTTTGACGGAGAGATCCGGCGGTTTACACTGGCGCATATTCCTTTGTCGGATTTAGGCTTATTGGGCCCTTTCCAATGGGCTTGACATATTCTCTTGGGTTTGGATTGGTCGCGATTGTTGGGACCGTTTGGGCCAATCCTTCGACCTATTATGATAAAAAAAATTCTAGGTATACAAGTTCCTAATATTTCATTTTTGATTGCATGTTGATCTCTGTTCTGTAATCAATAAAAACAATTGGTTTCTCCGTCAAACGGTTATCCTCCATCAAGCCACTCAATCGATCCCGTCACAGAAAAAGTGACAAAAAAGCAGTCAAGATCAGAGTGAAGAGGACGTCTTTGTAGAGAAAATTTGTCTTGCGTACGGACAGATTTCGTAATTTTCGAAGAATTGTCCGATGGGTTCATTGAGATCTCAGATGGTGTTGAACGTCAATTTGAAATGGACCCACGCGGAAACTCCAGTTTTCTTCATGTTTTCTCTTCTTCTACTAGTTTTTCTCGAGTATTGTCTCAGAAATCGGTGGAAGGAGGAAGAACAAATTTTCTGATTGATGGCTGTAAGCGTTTGAATCAATTTACCTCTTCGTTCTCGTTTCTGATTAAGTTGTTCTTGTCTTAATATTAATAATCTGTACTGAAATGTTATAGATTGTATTGTTATTCCTGTTTTAAGCCTTGCATACTGTTGCCAGGGAAATGATTTGTCCGAGCTAGGATGAAAATTTCGGTTCATATCAGATTCTTTTATGAATGTAGTGTAATTTACTAATCTTCAGCTGCATTTGGATCTTTCACAGCGATTACAGGTTCCTAAGTTCGGGAACTGGGCAGATGATAATGTGTCCTATACAGCTTACTTCGAGAATGCCGGCAAAGAGAAAACAAGTGGTTTAATGATAAATCCAAATGATCCGGAGGAGAATCCAGAGGCCTTCAATTCTCATGCTGCTCCAGCATCTATCCGTATTAGCCCTGATAAATCGGTGGCAGCAGGAAATTTTCAGCAGTATGTTCGTCAAAGGAACGTAGCTTCAGAATCAGGCAGCGATAAAAGCGCTTCAGATAATTCACTCCTTAAGCCAAAGCACCATAGTAGAAGATCTGAGCGAAATAAATCTTTGGCTGATAGCACTAATAGCAGAATCCCACCATCAGCAGGGCATAATAGAATGAATCATGCTGATGATTTTGTAAGTTATTTCGACCATTTGACAGTACTAAAGTAATTTCCAGAAAAAACTTATCTGACAATGGAAAACTCATGTGGCAGTCTTATAAATCAGCAACTGTTCCGAAATTTGGTGAATGGGACGAAAGAGACCCCAAATCAGGGGACGGTTTCACCGTCATCTTCAACAAAGTGAAAGAGGAAAAACAAATATCGGCTTCTAAATTCCCTCCCGTGCCCTCACAGGCTGCCAACAATTATCCAACCAGTCCAAACAAGAACACTAGATCAAAGGTTATGCCATGCCTTCATGACCGTGACCATTTAAGCTTCAAAAATCCAAATTCGATGCTTGATCTAATTTCATCCTTTTACTAATGTGCAGAAATGTTGCTGTCTGTTTTGAAGAGCAACAACCCGTGATTCGATTTACATTGCTTTTGAGTATTGTGGGACGTGAAGCTGGAAAATTGGGATGCTTTTCCTCAGTGAAAATACAAAATGTTAATACTATCAGGATAATTTTTATACACTTTTCTATAGTGAAGACTGAAGAACACAGTTTCAGTTTCTTTTGCTGGAATTTGTTTTGGCAATGTTATGTATGACAGCTGAAATTATGAGCTTAGTATGTAAAATAGTACTTCAATTTTAACTTACGTAGAACTTATAACAGGGAACATATAAAGAACGCGGTTTTTACTCCTTTTTACCGAACGATCAATGGCCAGCATAAATTGTCGAGACTTTTCAAGACATAAACCATCCCTTAAACCCCATCCGGCCATCCCTGGTTCGAGATCAGAATCCTAAGAAGTAAAAACAGTGGGTTAAATTCACACGTGGCTACCCAACTTTATAATTAGTGTGGCTACCCAATTTAATTTTATTTCATTATGATCACACAACTTTATACTTAGTGTCACATTAATCACTCAATTTGATTTTATTTCACCATGATCTCCCAATTTCATATAACGTTTCAATATGGCCTCCTAATTTTATTTTATTTTATTTTTTGAGTAATTATATATATATATATATATATATATATATATATATCTCTTCTATATATATATCTCTTCTATATAATAAGTGACTATAAAACGGAAGATAAACAGAATTTGTTGTTCCACAACTTCCACCGTTATCTTTAATGGATTCCGTTAAGTAGGATGTTAAGTACCCTCTCTCTCTCTTCTGTATAGTAGAGGACGTACAAGACGACGACCGGCATGACGGAGACAGACAACGAAGACGAAGGATCCGTCGTGGTGGCCGGTGCGGTGGAGGAGGAGCTGAAGTTCGAAATCGACAACTTCAAGTTTAAGGTCGATTCTTTAACCATTTCCTTTTCATTAACGGACGAAAAAAAAAACCCCCACAAACGAATCATTTCATTTCCTTACTCTTTCTTTCTCTTTTCTCCTTTGTCTTCTACATTGAAATTTGAGATGTTTCCTCCAAGAGACTTCTGAAATACAACAGCAAAGAGTGGAGATGGAGGTCGAATCGACGGGTCCAAGGTGGAGGGGAATAAAAAATTGGCAACGAGCCATGTTTCGGGAGAGAGCTAAACGGGTTTTACTGTCTTTGGGTGAAGAGGGATTGTTCTAACTGTAATTACCTTTTTTTCCAATTATTTGTTTTCAATTATTTGGTTATTATTTTCTTGTTTCTGTTCAAGTTCCCTGATTCAATATGAATTGCTATTTCTGTTAATCTGTTTGGAATGTGAGATTGAATTCCTCTTTTTCTGGGATTCCTTCTACTGTTAATTGCAGACCATTGAGAAGATTAAGAAAGTCGTAGATGAAGGCAATTACTATGGGGCTTAACAGATGTACAAAATTTTTAGTGCAAGGTACATACAATAAATATCATCACTCTTAGTTTGTATATGGTTAATTCGGCCAAATTTGTTTTGGTTTCTATCATTTTACGGATGCTTCAAATTTTACTTTATTTTAGTGAAAAGTGTTCTATTGCATCTCAAATCTCGAGCTAAAAGAATTTTGATTTAGACGTTTGTGGGAGTGTGGTGTTGAAGTGGATTTGGAACATTAAGGCAGTTTTTGGTTTTTGATTCAGGTGGAGTGTATTGTGAAGGTTTTCTGGAAAAGAGTTAAGATTATGGAAGTCTCTTTTTGAAATAATTTACGAATATGATGGAGTGAATTAAACTTTTGTTTGCTCACATATGAATTGAAGATTTGCCTAAATGACCAGTCATAGCAGCAATGTTGTAGATGGGGTTTCATATGTTTATCATCGAGTAAATTAAATGGATGCTCACTGAACTTTAGTTTGGTTACCACTTACTCATCAAAAAATGAATGGTTACCAAATGCTCACTCAACTATTCTTTAAGTTACACATCCATCACTAGGGTCCAATCTGTTTGTATAGTTGGACAATAATTTACACGTGGATGATGAAAAACTGATGTGGCAATAACATCATTAATTCATTACACAGTGGATAAAAACATTAACAATCGTTTTTCTTCTTCCTTTACCTCCAATAGCATCACAAAAAGAAAAATCTGAAATCCCCAATTGAAACCTAACCTTAGGAAGATCCATATCCTTCAATTTTTATGGGTTTCTCTTGTTCTTTGATGAAGTGTAAAAGAATCTTGATTTTACTTGTACACTTGAATTGCTGTTTGATTACGTAGATGCATTTTTTAAGAAAATTTGTTGATTGATGTAGGCTGCGAAAGTGAGATGGCCAAGTCTATTTGATCAGATGCACATAGTTCATATATATTTGATTGTATTCTTTGAACTTGTGTAAATTACTTAATATATTAATGTCTATAATTAGTGATTAGTTTTGAAAAATTGTAAGGAGAAAAGTATTTGCAATGTAATTGGCCTTTGTGTTTAATGGATTTGGCTACCGATCAAAGTGAAGACCATTACACTAATTTATGTAATGTAGTTGATCTCTATATATAATGTATTGTAGTTGCTAGGTTGTTCTTGTTCATTTCAAAGTGGAGTTGGTAGGTTGCTATTGGCATTTGGCACTATTTATTGTATCAGTTATTTCCCTGATTAAATGAAAATAATAAAAAATTATGCTTAAGTCTGTTATTGTGCCTACTGATTATTTCTAGAAGTGCTTGATGTTGAGTTTTGTTCATGATAAATCCTACTTTAGATCTTACAGGTTTATTTCCTATTTCTATTTAGCTTCTACAATGAAGTTAAATCACTGGTAATCAAATTGGTAGTCAGAGTGATGTAATGGTTTTTCCAGTTCATCCAACAACCTTAATATATGAACGAGAACATCACCAAAGAATTCACCAGTACATATCAATGGATACATTCAACCGGAAATCCATTAAAACATCAATAATAAGCTTTACATCATCAGTAAAAAGCCACCAGCAAAATGGAACTGATTTACATTGATAGTTTCAGCTTCTCGACACAAAAACAAAAACAAAAACAAAAATACAAGTATCTTGTACGACAAATCTGAGTTGCTGAATTCTGCATTTTTTTGGTGGTGCAAATCTTCTACTAAGGATTCAAGTTCTGTACTTGTTCTTGGCATCTGCAAATGGGCTGGTCATTAAGCGGAGGACCACAATAAATTTCAATTAATGGAGATGTAGATATAGAACTGCAATCTCCCTTCATCATTTTCATTACTACTTATTCACAGCAATAACAAGGACAGCAATCTCCCTTCACCATTTTGACCTCAGAAAATTCATCAATGTCCATGAAACAGAATTTTTCTCTGGCATTTCATCAAACACTTTTTTTGCTAACTCCAAATCACAAAACCCCTTTGCAAATATATCAATCAACGCACACCCAACACAAACATCAGCTTCAAAATACCCAGTTTCCAACACAAAACCTGAAATTATCGCCCATGCATATTCTTTACTGGAACAAGCTTGAATTGCCGCCAAAAAGCAAGATTACCCAAAACAATTACATCTTTATTAATAAGAGATTTATTCTTAACCAAATAAATAAAAAACGAACTAAGCAAACGTGCATTGCACGTTGCTTACACCTAGTGTGTGTGTGTGTATATATATATATAATGTAAAGTTATCGTTTTATCCCTTTTGAAATTAATGAAAATAGTAAAAAGAAGTTGGGTAACCATTGTAAAGTGTTATATGAAATTTGGTGGTTATAATTATATGTTATATAAAATTAGGTAAACAACTAACCATGGTAAATAAAATCAAATTGGATAACTATAGTGACACTAAGTATAAAGTTCGATGATCATGATGAAACACATTCAAATTGAATGACCACAGTGAAACCAAATATAAAGTTAAGGGAGGCGTAGGGTTGGGGCAAAAAAAAAAAAAAAGAGAATTTTCTGACATCAAAGTCAGCCGCAAAGTTTGACTGACCCTCTCACGTTCGGGTCCCACTGACAACATTAAACAATCACAATTTTAATTAAAATTGCTACCAAACAGGGGCTAAATTAAATTGTCATAATATTTTTCCTTTTGAGTGAAAAGTAAAAAGGCGAACATCTATTTTTGTGGAGTAAAATGTTTCAAAAATTACTCAACTTATATGATTAAGGACTATTCATCGATTTCGAGTCCAAATTCAGCTGTTTTCATTTTCGAATAATCAATTTAAGTTATTTTTTGTCATTTATAATAATATTTTGATTGCCTTTTTGACATAGAATAAGAGCTCAATTTGAGCCGAATTTTAAAGATATTATTTTTCTTATTAAGTATTCTATTTTAGTATAAATATTAGAATTTACCATTTTTGGTAAAATTCTATTAATTTCGAATATTTAGCTATATAACCCGGCTTGTAGGTTATTTTTCATTCAATTGTTGAATAATAAAGAATTTTATAGTTTCTCTTGGTATTTCTCTTGCATTATTCCCCGTATTTGTCAATGGATTTCAGCCTGCAGAATAATCAATATTCTGTCCGGCGTCATTTTTGAAACATTTCACTCCAATTTTGTATGTCGCAGTAGAATGAAAATAGAGTGACGCTTGGTTAAAATACATTTTAATCTCGTGTACAATATAGTGCAATTCTATTGCGGCTTCTTGTACAAGTAGCTCTCACATTGAGAATGACATTTTAAAATTGGTTATGTAACGTACTTATACATCGAATTTTTTTAAGTGTTAATAAGAGTATTTCTGACACTTAAATATATTAGATTGTGATAATATTTTTATTCTTCATAAAGGATATTAAGACGAGCTTTCATTCTACTTGTCATATCAGAGAGAAAATAAAGAGAAGTGTGAGTCCAAAACAAATTGAAATTCTCTTAAGAGTAATTTCACAGTGGCCCCTCATGCACATGACACATTGCATTTAGAATTGATTATACCGTATACATCAAGCTTTTACCGTTAAAATGAAAATGTTTTGATTCAATCATGACCCTTGTGTTACGATGATGGTAAGGTCCCATTGTATTTGTCGAATAAGACGAGTCGTGTCCAAATTCCTCCGTATCACAAATTTTTTTTTTTTTTTTTTTTTTTTCCAATCTTTTGATTTTGTTTTCGTTTTTTTATCTATTTATTCATGTTAAAGTTAATTATTTTACGCAAAAAATTGAACTTTTAGCAATTAAACAAGCTATTTTCAAAATGTACATGTTTTCTTTAGCGTTTTTTTATTTGAAGTAGAATTATACATTAAAAGAATTGGATATTTATAACTTGTTAAAATAATTTTAAAATTGACTGTACGCTCTAAAACAAACATTTTATATGTGCACGTTGTAACCCTATGCACACTTGAATCTTATTTCGAAAGTGTTTATAGACAATTTAAGAACGGTTTGCCAATATATATATATATATATTGCCATTTTTTATTTTTTTTTGCTTTGTAAAAAAGAAAAGCCATGCAAGCCAAATGTGTGGTCTAGGTGCCATTGTCTATAAAAATCTCAAAAAGACAATTCGAATTGAGATGTTAATCAATCGACTTTTTAAGGAGAGAGAAAAAAAGTAATTAAATTAAGTGGGCCTCCGAGATAATAAGTCCCCACAAATGTTCACGGTTTGTGGACTTCGAACAAGATCTTTTGGACCCTGCTCGTACCAAGTCCAATCTACAGTAGACGACCTAAGAGAATACCACAAGCCTAACAAATTTACGTAGGGATTTTAACTGGGGCGAGATGAGCATGAAAATTCTCATACGAGCTGCCCGTCAACTCTCTCGAGTCGGGTTGTGAGCATGCAATAACTGTCATTGCTGCATTTGATTGCTATGAAAGGTCTAATCACATATGCCTGAAAATTCAAATTTGAATTTTTTTTTTCCTTACATTTCATATTTATTCACACAACTTTTGCTCTCATCATACATTTTCCAAATCTCTCATTCTAATACAAATAGAGAAAAAGGGAACAACGTATTATAATTAAATAACATGTTATAATTAAGGCCCTGTCTTTTTGTGATTTTCAGCAGAATTCCAACCGTTGTCAATCCTGCTTTAGCCGCAATGTTGGACCAAGTTCTCTCATAGGGGTGGTTGCTTTATTGAAAAAAAGGGTAGAAAAATCAATTTTTTTAACCAAAAAATTGGAAATAGACGGCCCCTAAATAATGTTATTTAGTTACAAATGATTTAATTGATATCATCAAAATCAATAGGTTAAGGGGGGCAGTGCCAATAATGTGACGCAGAACGGAAGTAACAAGATTTACTAGCGTAAATCTTGAAAACAAGAAAACTGGGATTCTCCAAGAACGAAATTTTATTTAAAATCAATAATGACGGAAAAACGTCCAAAAGCCTTTAAATAGGCATTATAAGAAACCCTAAAAACATAGAAAAGGAAATCGTTCCAAAAATAACGAAAATCTAAAACGGGAAATACGAAAATTGATCATTCGGGGGCCTAAACAAAGGAATTTGGCTAAAATCACGAGATCTCGATTTCGAGTCCAACTTTTCGGGCCGTTTCCAATCAACTTGCCAAATTTCAACCCATTCCGACACCGTCGCGACAAATGACAAAATTACCCTTGACGCGATTTTTCTTTGCCAATTTTTTGTCCAGCACTTCCTCAAACTCTAAAGCTAGTTGTCCTACATCAGTCTCTCCCACCTATGAAGAACTCGACCCCGAGTTATATTCCGGATAGAGTGGAACATCATCACAAAAGTCATAAAGATCAGCTACATTGAAAGTGCGAGAGATGTTCATATCAGCAGGCAAGTCGATCACATAGGCGTTGTCATTAACCTTCTTGATCACCTTGTATGGGCCATATTTTCTTGGCTTCAACTTGTTGTATGAACCAACCAGAAACCTTTCCTTACGCAGAAACACCATGACCTGATCTCCTTCAACAAACAATTTCCTACGCCTCTTGACATCTGCAGCAGCTTTGTACTTCGCATTCTTCTCCTCCAACCATAATTTTACCTTTGCCTAGACATCACGAACCTGCTCAGCCATGTTCTCAGCAGCCATACTTGCTCCAGCAACCTTTGGAAGTTTTGCGAAGTCTAATGCATGTTTAGGAGGTTGCAAATATACCAAAGCAAAATGAGATTTACCAGTAGCAGTGTGAACTGCATTATTATATGCGAATTTCGCCTGAGCTAGCGCCACATCCCACTGCTTTGGTTTGTCCCCACAGATACTCCAAATCAGATTTCCCAGTGTGCGGTTCAAGTTCTCAATTTGGCCGTCAGTCTGGGGATGTCCAGTGCTACTGAACTTCAGCGTAGTATCCATCCGTCGCCACAAGGTAATCCAAAATGACTAAGGAACTTCGAATCCCTATCAGAAGTAATAGACTGTGGCACTCCATGCAAACGAACCACCTCACGAAAGAATAGCTAAGCCACATGAGAAGTATCAGAAGTCTTTCGGCAAGGGATAAAATGCCCCATCTTAGAGAACCTGTCAACCACCACAAACACAGAATCGACCCCACGCTGAGTTCGTGGAAGCCCCAAAACAAAGTCCATCGATAAATCTTCCCATATGCCATTCGGTACAGGTAGAGGCATGTAGAGACCCGTATTCTGCGCTTGCCCTTTAGAAGTCTGACACACAAAACACTTGCGAACAAAATTACCCACATCGCGTTTCAACTGAGGCCAGTAATACCGCTCAGCTACTCCACCGATAGTCTTGTCACGCCCCAGGTGACCACTCAAACCTCCACCATGTAACTCCCGAATCAGTTTTTCCCTCAAAGAGCTCCGAGGGACACACAGCTGATTACCATGAAACATGTAGCTATCAACAATATGGAACTCCCCCTCTGTTTGCTTCAGGACACATTTCTCCCATACCTTGGCGAAGTCTTCGTCATCAGTATACAATTCTTTCAGAAACTCGAACCCAACAATCTCTTGCTGCATAGTCACCAACAAACTTATACGTCGACTCAATGCATCGGCTACTTTATTCAGAACCCCGAATTTATGCTTCAGAACGAAAGGAAATTTCTGCAAGTAGGTCGACCATCAAGCATGCATATTACTCAAACTCCTCTGACTGTTGAGGTACTTTAGAGCCTGATGATCAGTATATAATATGAATTCCCTCTAAATCAGATAATGCTCCCAATGTTTTAGATCACGAACAATGACATAAAATTCCTGATCAAAGGTGCTCCACTTTCGCTGCGCATCAATGAGCTTTTCACTGAAGAATGCCACTGGTTTCTTCTCTTGGGAAAGAACTGTTCCAACCCCAACTCCACTAGCATCACATTCTACCTCAAATAATTTATCAAAACTGGGTAAGGCTAGAACAGGAGTAGTGCACAACTTTTCTTTGATCACTGCAAAAGTCGTGTCCACTGCTTCACCCCAATGGAACTTACATTTCTTCAGACACTCAGTTATAGGTACTACAATGCAACTTAAATCTCTAATAAATCGACGGTAAAACATCGCCAACCCATGGAAACTCCTCACCTCTCCTACTGTCTTTGGTGTGGGCCACTCACAAATGGCTTTCACCTTCTCTTCATCAACCAATATCCCCTCTGAACTGACTATATACCCCAAGAATAACAATTTATCAGTCAGCCAACTACACTTCTTAAAGTTAATAAACAGTTTATTCTCGGACAATACTTCCAACACAGACCGAAGATGTTCCATATGTTCACTCTCACTCCGACTGTAAATCAATATATCGTCAAAATAAACGACTACATACTTTCCAATGAAAGGTCGTAATATCTGGTTCATAAGCCGCATAAATGTACTCGGCGCGTTGGATAGTCCGAAAGGCATCACCAACCACTCATAGAGCCCATCCTTCGTCTTGAAAGCTGTTTTCCATTCATCACCCGGTTTCACTCGAATCTGATGGTAGCCACTTCGTAGATCAATTTTGGAGAACAACTTCGAACCCTCCAACATATCCAGCATGTCATCCAACCGTGGAATTGGAAAGTTGTACATGACTGTTATCTTGTTTATAGCGTGACTATCAACACACATCCGCCAACTCCCATCTTTCTTCGGAACCAGTAACGCGGGGGACAGCGCATGGACTCATGCTCTCTCGAATAAACCCTTTTTTCATTAGCTCATCTACTTTTTCCTACAGAATCTGATTATCCTTGGGACTCATCCGATAATGTGGCCAATTTGGTAAACTTGCTCTTGGAACCAGATCAATATGGTGCTGAATGTCTCTCAATTGTGGAAGGGCATTTGGCAAATCATCTGACACCAACACACTGAATTCGGCCAAAAGAGACTGCACCTTTTCGGGTACCACATCCATCTCCTCTTCCTTTCCTTCTATCACTAGAGCTCGCACAACCACAACATGAACCTCCTGTGCTTCCTTAACCTCCAACTCCAAATCAGTTACTGAAGTTACTAAAGAAAGTAAGGACTGACCCCCTGTAGTAACCTTAGTTGAGATAGCTTATTTCTGTTTCGGAACCATTGCAATCTTTCTATCCTCCCAATTGAAAACATACACATTATTGCGCCCCCTATAGGTCACATCTACATCAAATTGTCAAGGGCGCCCCAACAACACATGGCTAGCATCCATGTCGACTACATCGCAGACCACTTCATCTCTGTAGTGCTGACCAATTGAGATATGGACTTTACACACTTCTGTCACGCTCACCTTAGGCCATTTCTGGATCCATCCAATCACATAAGGTTTCGGGTGTTTTTCAACCCGCAACTTCAGATGCTCCACCAGCCTTTTGGACACAAAATCCTCACAACTACCAGTATCAACAATCAAATCGCAGACATTACCTTGCACACTGCAACAAGCTTTAAAAATGATATTTCTCTGAGAGGATTCCTCCACTTTGGTTGAGCACATGACACGCTGAACTACACAGTTTACAAGCTCTCCTTGCTCTTCTACAATTTCTGCCCCGTCCAACAGTTCCTCCAATTCAGCCCCTTCTTCCACATACTGCTCATCTTCGCCATCATCTCCAGCACCCACGAAATTCACTGACCTCCGACCGAGCATTCATTCGAGCGATGGCCTGGCTGGCCACATCTGTAACATTTAAAACCACCTGGTTTAGCATACGAGTTTGGCACTCGCGGGGCTTCCTTTGTAACTATTACGGACGAGTTCCAGCTAGGTTATTGTTGGGTCCAGCACTTCTTTGAACCTGATCTGCAATGTTCCTAGGTTGATTCTACCCATCACTTGGTGAAAATCTGTCTCTATTCACACTTGTATAAGAAGACTCACCCAAGCCCTTCTTGTAATTGGAAAAGCGATGAGGCGTTTTTTCCATTAACTCTGCCTTCAAAGCCATGTTATGCGCCTTATCCACTGTCCAAACCACCTGCAAACCAATCTTGTCTCGAATGGAAGGCTTCAATCCTCCCAAATATCTGGAAACTTGTTGTCCCTCAGTCTCATTCAAGTTGTTACGAACTGACAGCCTCGACCATTTCTCAGTATAATCTGCCACAGATTTGTTGCCCTGTACACAATTCTGAAAACTCTGGAAAATAAACTACTCATAATCTGGAGGTAAAAATATGTTCATCATAAGCTGTTTCATTCGCCTCCAAGATCGCACAGGGGTTTTGCCTTGGCGCCTCCTATCCATCTGCAATTTTTCCCACCAGACAGCAGCCCCACTTCTCAATTTATACGACGCCGTTTCACTTGCCGCTCCTCCACGACCTCAGAAAATTCAAAGAATCTCTCCACCTCAGAAATCCAATCTAAGAACTCTTCAATCTATAATTTCCCATGGAACAACGGGATGTCTGTGCGGATTCTATAATCAGGCTGGTTTCGGATCTGCTGATGGTTCCCTGGATAACCAGCAAAATCGTCCTCAGATTCCTCATCACTAAAATCCTCGATCTGCACATGTCTCGCTGCCGTAGGTGTGGCTCACCTCCATGACGGCCAAGGGCAACTCCCTCGAATCCATCTTGGTTGACAAGGGCAGGGGGTTCACAGCAGGTGCGTTGGGATTGGGTTGCCGCCCCAATAGTTGCTGTAGCATGCCCTCCAACCTCTCCATCGTTTGTCGCTGCTCGTCAATTACTGCCCATAGATCTGCATCGCCTTCCTTGCGACCAGCGTCGCGAGGGTTCACTCTTCCGACTTCGTTGTTGTCCATCGAACAAGGCAAATCCTTCGCTCTGATACCACTTGACGCAGAACGGAAGTAACAAGATTTACTAGCGTAAATCTTGAAAACAAGAAAATTGGGATTCTCCAAGAACGAAATTTTATTTAAAATCAATAATGTCGGAAAAACGTTCAAAAGCCTTTAAATAGGCATTACAAGAAACCCTAAAAACATAGAAAAGGAAATCGTTCCAAAAATAGCGAAAATCTAAAACGGGAAATACGAAAATTGATCATTCGGGGGCCTAAACAAATGAATTTGGCTAAAATCACGAGATCTCGGGGACTTCCCTGAGTCCAACTTTTCGGGTCGTTTCCAATCAACCTGCCAAATTTCAGCTTATTCCGACACCATCGCGACAAATGACAAAATTACTCTTGACGCGATTTTTCTTTGCCAATTTTCTGTCCAGCACTTCCTCAAACTCCAAAACTAGTTGTCCTACATCATAATGGAACGTTACATACCATTTGCGCACAAGGACCATGCGTTATAAATAATTTGTGCTAATTTTTCTTATATTTTTTGGTAAATTAATTTTTCATTTTATCACGCTAGTAGTTATTCCAACTCAACTCAACTTGGGTTAATTTTACGTGACATAGAATTGTTTTCTATCAAATTTATTGTTTCACGGTAGATAAAATTTTAAAAATAAAAGAAAGATTATTTGCATCAATTCGTGTTGGATATTCCATGTGCAACGTCTTCTGAAACATAAAGCACTAAACTTTTGAAGTTGTAGCTACTTAATCAAGTTAGCATTAATTGATGCATAAGAAAATTGGAAAGTTTGAATCCTTTTGAAACAAAATTTCACGAGCCATCCATGATAACTTTTGCTTTGAATTCATCTTCATCTGCCTAAAAAAACTACTTTATCTAACGATAATAAGAAAAAGTCAAGCACCCACGAAACTCTTTCTGGAAAATCTCCATTTTTGAGGATTTCTTTCTTCATTTCGTTCCATATTTTGTCAACATGAAACCCAAACTCCCTAGTTTTTTTCATGATTAATTGATCTGTCAACAATGAACAAGATTTTAGATTTTTTTTCTTGGTTAGTACCGTCCATGTCGAATCCACCTTACCAAATGTGCAAGAAAACCTTTATTTCTTCCATAATGGGAACCCATGTTTCTGAATCTGCTCATGCACTTCTTGAAATCAATTCACCCATTCAAAAGAAAAACAACACCTTTTGATCATTCTGTGCTTTTGACAAACTTAGATTTTCAATGGCTACCTCATGTTTTAATCCATTTCGATTGCGAAAATTGAAGAGTAAAACATCTTCAACATCAATACCTTCCACTTCAAGAAACAGTCAATTAATTTCTGAAAATAACAATATGGAGAGGAAGAGATTTGACAGTTTGGAATCATGGTCAATGATATTGGATTCAGAAAATCTCGAAACATGGGAAGAATCTGAGGATCATGAGGAATGGGCTGCTGATCTTTCTCAGTTATTTGTAGGCAATAAATTTGCATCTGGAGCATACAGTAGGATTTATAGAGGGATTTATAAGCAAAGAGCAGTTGCCGTAAAAATGGTGAGAATTCCTACTCATAAAGAAGAGACAAAAGCTTTGCTTGAACATCAATTCAAGTCTGAAGTTGCCCTTCTTTCACGTTTATATCATCCCAACATTGTGCAGGTTAGAGTTTCATTACCTTATCCAACAAGTTAAGTTGTTTGAGTTCGGGTCGAAGAAGCAATATCATGTGAAATTAGATTTGTGATTTAAGAATGAAAAATGTTAGCAATATCTAATATCTTGCCTAGGTCGTCGTGTTCGTTAAATTCCGATCATTACCAAATTCACTGCACTTCTTATTTTCACTTACACATCTTCTTTCTCTGCAGTTTATTGCTGCGTGTAAGAAGCCTCCCGTATACTGTATTATCACCGAGTACATGTCACAAGGGAATTTAAGGATGTATCTCAACAAGAAAGAGCCATACTCGCTTTCAATCGAGACAATTCTGA
This sequence comes from Fraxinus excelsior, assembly GCA_019097785.1. Lineage (NCBI taxonomy): Eukaryota > Viridiplantae > Streptophyta > Magnoliopsida > Lamiales > Oleaceae > Fraxinus > Fraxinus excelsior. Next base: position 55,584,863 of record CM032623.1, on the reverse strand, counting down.
GGTTAGCCCTAGATATTTCACGAGGAATGGAGTATCTTCATTCACAAGGGGTGATACATAGAGACCTCAAATCGAACAACTTGCTTTTAAATGACGAGATGCGTGTTAAGGTTGCAGATTTCGGTACTTCTTGTCTTGAAACACAGTGCAGGAAAACCAAAGGAAACATGGGAACTTACCGTTGGATGGCACCCGAGATGATCAAGGAGAAAACTTGTACTCGGAAAGTTGATGTTTATAGTTTTGGGATCGTGCTGTGGGAACTTACGACGGCCGTGCTTCCTTTTCAAGGAATGACTCCGGTGCAAGCTGCATTTGCTGTGGCTGATAAGGTTAGATTTATTCCCTATTTGTGTTAGGAGCATCCACTGGTATCAAAACTAAGAGTTTTGAGGACTTGGCTGCATTATCATAGTTGGGTTTTAGTCCCACATAAAGTAAAAGGGTTACGGTAAGTTGACAATCGAACATAAAATACACCCGTGCCCGGAGGTTCATTCCCTATTTCTACAAATCAGGATCTCATATGCACTCTTTGTACTAACATGTAATCTAGTCGAGTTAATGTCATTTGTTTATGGAATTTAAACACGCTCTGCTCGATCAAATTGTTGAAAAGTTGTGTGAGATATTTGTTACATTTTCTGTAGAACGAGCGACCTCCATTGCCAGCCAGTTGTCAACCTGCGCTCGCGCACCTTATAAAACGTTGTTGGGCAGCAAACCCCTCAAAGCGGCCAGATTTCAGTGACATCGTGTCTGCTTTGGAAAAATACGATGAGTGTGTCAAGGAAGGACTCCCGCTTACTCTCCATTCGGGGCTAGTGGCCCGAAAGGCAATTCTTGAACGCTTAAAAGGTTGCGTATCGATACCTGTACATGCATAACAGTCTTCCTTTAGACAAGCTTGCGTTGCCACTG